>JAECUM010094912.1:0-15305 GCA_016617855.1 Megalonaias nervosa | reverse complement strand
TGGATATTAATCACTTTCAACTTGTTTATATGGAAAAAGTTGGATATTAGTCGCAAATGAATCGATATATTTTGCAGAGATCTATTATACTGCTGGATAGCACTCAAGAATTGAATATTACTTCAAACAAAGCTAGAGAAATAACCAAACAAATTACATTATACAATCAATCCTTATATTCTGAAGAATAACATTCCCATTACTCTTTAGAACTTATGGCAGCAGCTCTCTTTTCTTGCATTGACCATAATATTAAAGCAACATGTCATTGTAGTAATGAACCAGCTATAAAACGCTATATTTGTCTTGCTTTATTTGGGTAAATATGTGCTATAACAAACTGGTTACCACCGACTGGGATATTCCTACCTCGTAACCCCATTTATGTAATCTAGTACAGAAATATATTAGTCTGAGTATTCTTCCTGTATCTAACTTATTTCTGATACAAATATCTAATATGATTCGAAAATTAAACGCTACACTTGCAAGGTTTTCGAATACTGCTATATAGCATTCACGTTTTGGAAATTCATTCAAAGTTAGAAAAATGAAGGAATAAATGGCATTACGTAATCAATCGCCATATATCAACAAAGCGTTCCCACTTGTGATGTGTATGACATAATTCCAGACATAGATGCAAACAAAATTAGAGCAAGACAAAAGGAAAATCAATATATCTTTTTGAAGTGATATTCCACTACCTCATTCAAATAATCTTTATATCATAAAATCAGAGTGTGACATTCAATTCGGTGGACGCCATCCTTATTACATTACTTGACTATAATGTAAAATTTTAAATCATTTCTGTTAAAGCAGAATATATCCTACATTCAATACTCTTACCCGACAAGAACTCTATAATTTGCTTGTCATCTATTTCTTTCCTGTAATATCAACTTTCTTCGTCTACATGACAGAGTTCCAAACTATTAAACAGGGAAAGTGAAGAGAAATTTATCAGATTTTCAATTGGTTTCTTGGTTGTCTTAGACGACAATTTAAAGAGTGTATTAGAAACTATGGAGTCATAATACTTACGGACTGTTTTGTGAAGGTTATAATGGAAAGAAAGAAAAGTAAAAATTAATCACATGATACAATCGATTAATAATAGTAAATACATGAAAATAATGAAATAATATATTGTTGTTTGGAATGTTTTTCAGCATTACTTTGTAAATTACTTATTCAATGTATCGACTATACAAATAAAACTAAAGTTCACTGCAGCTATCAACAAGCTATCTATGGCTACATATCTCATCCACCATATATGTTTCTGTGTGTCATAACTCGTTGAAATTGACCATTCGATACTTTTAGATGTATGCATTGGTCCATTTTTCTGAAACTATATGCATTCAGGTAAGTGATTTGGATATTAATCACTTTCAACTTGTTTATATGGAAAAAGTTGGATATTAGTCGCAAATGAATCGATATATTTTGCAGAGATCTATTTATACTGCTGAATAGCAGCAAGATTTGGATATTACTTCAAACAAAGCTAGACATATAAACAAACAAATTACTTTATACAATCAATCCTTATATTCTGAAGAATAACATTCCCATTACTCTTTAGATCTGATGCCAGCAGCTCTCTTTTGTTGCATTGACCATAATATTAAAGCAACATGTCATTGTAGTAATGAACCAGCTATAAAACGCTACATTTGTCTTGCTTTATTTGGGTAAATATGTGCTATAACAATGAAAGGAAGAAAAGTAAAAATTAATCACATGATAGAATCGATTAATAATAGTAAATAAATGAAAATAATGAAATAATATATTGTTGTTTGGAATGTATTTCAGAATTACTTAGTAAATTACTTATTCAATGTATCGACTATACAAATAAAACAAAAGTTCACTGCAGCTATCGACAAGCTATCTATGGCTATATATCTCACGCACCATATATGTCTCTGTGTGTCATAACTTGTTGAAATTGACGATTCGATACTTTTAGAGGTATGCATTGGTCCATTTTTCCAAAACTATATGCATTCAGGTAAGTGATTTGGATATTAATCACTTTCAACTTGTTTATATGGAAAAAGTTGGATATTAGTCGCAAATGAATCGATATATTTTGCAGAGATCTATTTATACTGCTGGATACCAGCAAGATTTGGATATTACTTCAAACAAAGCTAGACATATAAACAAACAAATTACTTTATACAATCAATCCTTATATTCTGAAGAATAACATTCCCATTACTCTTTAGAACTTATGCCAGCAGCTCTCTTTTGTTGCATCGACCATAATATTAAAGCAACATGTCATTGTAGTAATGAACCAGCTATAAAACGCTATATTTGTCTTGCTTTGTTTGGGTAAATATGTGCGATATCAAACTGGTTAAAACAGCCTGGAATATTCCTACCTCGTAACCCCATTTATGTATTCTAGTATGGAAATATATTATTCTGAGTATTTTCCTGGACCTAACTTATTTCTGATACAAATATCTAATATGATTCTCAAATGAATCGCTACACTTGCAAGATTTTCGAATACTGCTATCTAGCATTCACGGTTTGGAAATTCATTCAAAGTTAGAAAAATGAAGGAAGAAATGGCATTACGCAATCAATCGTCATATATCAACAAAGCGTTCTTACTTGTGATGTGTATGACATAATTCCAGACACAGATGCAAACAAAATTAGAGCAAGACGAAAGGAAAATCAATATATCTTTTTGAAGTGATATTCCACTACCTCATTCAAATAATCTTTATATCATAAAATCAGAGTGTGACATTCAATTCGGTGGACTGTATTATTATTACATTACTTGACTATAATGTAAAATTTTAAATCATTTCATTTCAAGCAGAATATAACCTACATTCAATACTTTTACCCGACAAGAACTCTATAATTTGCTTGTCATCTATTTCTTTCCTGTAATATCAACTTTCTTCGTCTACATGACAGAGTTCCAAACTATTAAACAGGGAAAGTGAAGAGAAATTTATCAGATTTTCAACTGGTTTCTTGGTTGTCTTAGACGACAATTCAAAGAGTGTATTAGAAACTATGGAGTCATAATACTTACAATCTGTTTTGTTAAGGTTATAATGGAAAGAAAGAAAAGTAAAAATTAATCACATGATACAATCGATTAATAATAGTAAATAAATGAAAATAATGAAATAATATATTGTTGTTTGGAATGTTTTTCAGCATTACTTAGTAAATTACTTATTCAATGTATCGACTATACAAATAAAACTAAAGTTCACTGCAGCTATCGACAAGCTATCTATGGCTATATATCTCATGCACCATATATGTCTCTGTGTGTCATAACTCGTTGAAATTGACCATTCGATACTTTTAGAGGTATGCATTGGTCCATTTTTTCTAAACTATATGCGTTCAGGTAAGTGATTTGGATATTAATCACTTTCAACTTGTTTATATGGAAAAAGTTGGATATCAGTTGCAAATGAATTGATATATTTTGCAGAGATCTATTTATACTGCTGGATAGCACTCAAGATTTGGATATTACTTCAAACAAAGCTAGACATATAAACAAACAAATTACATTATACAATCAATCCTTATATTCTGAAGAATAACATTCCCATTACTCTTTAGAACTTATGCCAGCAGCTCTCTTTTGTTGCATCGACCATAATATTAAAGCAACATGTCATTGTAGTAATGAACCAGCTATAAAACGCTATATTTGTTTTGCTTTATTTGGGTAAATATGTGCTATAACAAACTGGTTACCACAGACTGGGATATTCCTACCTCGTAACCCCATTTATGTAATCTAGTACGGAAATATATTAGTCTGAGTATTTTTCCTGTATCTAACTTATTTCTGATACAAATATCTAAGATGATTCGAAAATGAATCGCTACACTTGCAAGGTTTTCGAATACTGCTATATAGCATTCACGTTTTGGAAATTCATTCAAAGTTAGAAAAATGAAGGAATAAATGGCATTATGCAATCAATCGTCATATATCAACAAAGCGTTCCTAGTTGTGATGTGTATGACATAATTCCAGACAAAGATGCAAAAACAAATTAGAGCAAGATGAAAGGAAAATCAATATATCTTTTTGAAGTGATATTCCACTACCTCATTCAAATAATCTTTATATCATAAAATCAGAGTGTGACGTTCAATTCGGTGGACGGTATCCTTATTTCATTACTTGACTATAATGTAAAATTTTAAATCATTTCAGTTAAAGCAGAAAATAACCTACATTCAATACTCTTACCCGACAAGGACTCTATAATTTGCATGTCATCTACTTCTTTCCTGTAATATCAACTTTCTTCGTCTACATGACAGAGTTCCAAACTATTAAACAGGGAAAGTGAAGAGAAATTTATCAGATTTTCAATTGGTTTCTTGGTTGTCTTAGACGACAATTTAAAGAGTGTATTAGAAACTATGGAGTCATAATACTTACCCGCTGTTTTGTGAAGGTTATAATGGAAAGAAAGAAAAGTAAATATTAATCACGTGATAGAATCGATTAATAATAGTAAATACATGAAAATAATGAAATAATATATTGTTGTTTGGAATGTATTTCAGAATTACTTAGTAAATTACTTATTCAATGTATCGACTATACAAATAAAACTAAAGTTCACTGCAGCTATCAACAAGCTATCTATGGCTATATATCTCATGCACCATATATGTCTCTGTGTGTCATAACTCGTTGAAATTGACCATTCGATACTTTTAGAGGTATGCATTGGTCCATTTTTCCGAAACTATATGCATTCAGGTAAGTGATTTGGATATTAATCACTTTCAACTTGTTTATATGGAAAAAGTTGGATATTAGTCGCAAATGAATCGATATATTTTGCAGAGATCTATTATACTGCTGGATAGCACCAAGATTTGGATATTACTTCAAACAAAGCTAAACATATAAACAAACAAATTACATTATACAATCAATCCTTATATTCTGAAGAATAACATTCCCATTACTCTTTAGAACTTATGCCAGCAGCTCTCTTTTGTTTCATTGACCATAATATTAAAGCAACCTGTCATTGTAGTAATGAACCAGCTATAAAACGCTATATTTGTCTTGCTTTATTTGGGTAAATATGTGCGATATCAAACTGGTTACAACAGCCTGGAATATTCCTACCTCGTAACCCCATTTATGTATTCTAGTATGGAAATATATTATTCTGAGTATTTTCCTGGACCTAACTTATTTCTGATACAAATATCTAATATGATTCGAAAATGAATCGCTACACTTGCAAGATTTTTGAATAATGCTATCTAGCATTCACGTTTTGGAAATTCATTCAAAGTTAGAAAAATAAAGGAAGAAATGGCATTATGCAATCAATCGTCATATATCAACAAAGCGTTCCCAGTTGTGGAGTGTATGACATAATTCCAGACATAGATGCAAACAAAATTAGAGCAAGACGAAAGGAAAATCAATATATCTTTTTGAAGTGATATTCCACTACCTCATTCAAATAATCTTTATATCATAAAATCAGAGTGTGACATTCAATTCGGTGGACGGTATCCTTATTACATTACTTGACTAGAATGTAAAATTTTAAATCATTTCAGTTAAAGCAGAAAATAACCTACATTCAATCCTCTTACCCGACAACGACTCTATAATTTGCATGTCATCTACTTCTTTCCTGTAATATCAACTTTCTTCATCTACATGACAGAGTTCCAAACTATTAAACAGGGAAAGTGAAGAGAAATTTATCAGATTTTCAATTGGTTTCTTGGTTGTCTTAGACGACAATTTAAAGAGTGAATTAGAAACTATGGAGTCATAATACTTACCCGCTGTTTTGTAAAGGTTATAATGGAAAGAAAGAAAAGTAAATATTAATCACGTGATAGAATCGATTAATAATAGTAAATACATGAAAATAATGAATATATTGTTGTTTGGAATGTATTTCAGAATTACTAAGTAAATTACTTATTCAATGTATCGACTATACAAATAAAACTAAAGTTCACTGCAGCTATCAACAAGCTATCTATGGCTATATATCTCATGCACCATATATGTCTCTGTGTGTCATAACTCGTTGAAATTGACCATTCGATACTTTTAGAGGTATGCATTGGTCCATTTTTCCGAAACTATATGCATTCAGGTAAGTGATTTGGATATTAATCACTTTCAACTTGTTTATATGGAAAAAGTTGGATATTAGTCGCAAATGAATCGATATATTTTGCAGAGATCTATTTATACTGCTGAATAGCAGCAAGATTTGGATATTACTTCAAACAAAGCTAGACATATAAACAAACAAATTACTTTATACAATCAATCCTTATATGCTGAAGAATAACATTCCCATTACTCTTTAGATCTGATGCCAGCAGCTCTCTTTTGTTGCATTGACCATAATATTAAAGCAACATGTCATTGTAGTAATGAACCAGCTATAAAACGCTACATTTGTCTTGCTTTATTTGGGTAAATATGTGCTATAACAAACTGGTTACCACAGACTGGGATATTCCTACCTCGTAACCCCATTTATGTAATCTAGTACGGAAATATATTAGTCTGAGTATTTTTCCTGTATCTAACTTATTTCTGATACAAATATCTAATATGATTCGGAAATTAATCGCTACACTTGCAAGGTTTTCGAATACTGCTATCAAGCATTCATGTCTTGGAAATTCATTCAAAGTTAGAAAAATGAAGGAATAAATGGCATTACGCAATCAATCGTCATATATCAACAAAGCGTTCCCAGTTGTGATGTGTATGACATAATTCCAGACATAGATGCAAACAAAATTAGTGCAAGACGAAAGGAAAATCAATATATCTTTTTGAAGTGATATTCCACTACCTCATTCAAATAATCTTTATATCATAAAATCAGAGTGTGACATTCAATTCGGTGGATGGTATCCTTATTACATTACTTGACTATAATGTAAAATTTTAAATCATTTCATTTCAAGCTGAATATAACGTACATTCAATGCTCTTACCCGACAAGAACTCTATAATTTATCAGATTTTCAATTGGTTTCTTGGTTGTCTTAGACGACAATTTAAAGAGTGTATTAGAAACTATGGAGTCATAATACTTACGGACTGTTTTGTGAAGGTTATAATGGAAAGAAAGAAAAGTAAAAATTAATCACATGATACAATCGATTAATAATAGTACAAAAAAAAAAAGAAAATAATGAAATAATATATTGTTGTTTGGAATGTATTTCAGAATTACTTAGTAAATTACTTATTCAATGTATCGACTATACAAATAAAACAAAAGTTCATTGCAGCTATCGACAAGCTATCTATGGCTATATATCTCATGCACCATATATGTCTCTGTGTGTCATAACTCGTTGAAATTGACCATTCGATACTTTTGGAGGGATGCATTGGTCGATTTTTCCGAAACTATATGCATTCAGGTAAGTGATTTGGATATTAATCACTTTCAACTTGTTTATATGGAAAAAGTTGGATATTAGTCGCAAATGAATCGATATATTTTGCAGAGATCTATTATACTGCTGGATAGCACTCAAGATTTGGATATTACTTCAAACAAAGCTAGACATATAACCAAATAAATTACATTATACAATCAATCCTTATATTCTGAAGAATAACATTCCCATTACTCTTTAGATCTGATGCCAGCAGCTCTCTTTTGTTGCATCGACCACAATATTAAAGCAACATGTCATTGTAGTAATGAACCAGCTATAAAACGCTATATTTGTCTTTCTTTATTTTTGGCAAATATGTGCTATAACAAACTGGTTACCACAGACTGGGATATTCCTACCTCGTAACCCCATTTATGTAATCTAGTACGGAAATATATTAGTCTGAGTATTTTTCCTGTATCTAACTTATTTCTGATACAAATATCTAAGATGATTCGCGTTTTGGAAATTCATTCAAAGTTAGAAAAATGAAGGAATAAATGGCATTACGCAATCAATCGTCATATATCAACAAAGCGTTCCTAGTTGTGATGTGTATGACATAATTCCAGACATAGATGCAAACAAAATTGGGGCGCTGAGTGGCCGAGTGGTCTAAAGCTCTCTCCGTTACGGATCACTGCCGTCTCACCTCTGTTTCCGTGGGTTCGAGTCTAGGATTCGGTGAATGTGGATATGTGAGAATGCTTGCCAGTAGCTTCTCATGGGTCGGTGGTTCTTTCCGGGGATTTCCCGGTTCCTTCCTCCACCATTAATACTGGCCGCCATGTATAGCCTATCATGTGCTGAAAAGTGGCGTTAAGCCCCACAACAACACAACAACAACATAATAACAAAATAAAACTAAAGTTCACTGCAGCTATCGACAAGCTATCTATGGCTATATATCTCATGCACCATATATGTCTCTGTGTATCGTAACTCGTTGAAATTGACCATTCGATACTTTTAGAGGTATGCATTGGTCCATTTTTCCGAAACTATATGCATTCAGGTAAGTGTTTTGGATATTAATCACTTTCAACTTGTTTATATGGAAAAAGCTGGATATTAGTCGCAAATGAATCGATATATTTTGCAGAGGTCTATTATACTTATAATTATACTTATGCCAGCAGCTCTCTTTTGTTGCATCGACCATAATATGAAAGCAACATGTCATTGTAGTAATGAACCAGCTATAAACGATATACTTGTCTTGCTTTACTTGTTAAGTATGTGCTATAACAAATTGGTTACCACAGACTTGGATATTCCCACCTCGTAACCCCATTTATGTATTCAAGTACAGAAATATATTATTCTGAGTATTTTCCAGGATCTAACTTATTTCTGATACAAATATTTAATATGATTCTCAAATGAATCGCTACACTTGCATGGTTTTCGAATACTGCTATATAGCATTCACGTTTTGGAAATTCATTCAAAGTTAGAAAAATGAAGGAATAAATGGCATTACGCAATCAATCGTCATATATCAACAAAGCGTTCCTTGTTGTGATGTGTATGACGTAATTCCAGACATAGATGCAAACAAATTAGAGCAAGACGAAAGGAAAATCAATATATCTTTTTGAAGTGATATTCCACTACCTCATTCAAATTATCTCTATATCATAAAATCAGAGTGTGACATTCAATTCGGTGGACGGTACCCTTATTACATTACTTGACTAGAATATAAAATTTTAAATTATTTCATTTAAAGCAGAAAATAGCCTACATTCAATACTCTTACCCGACAAGGACTCTATAATTTGCTTGTCATCTATTTCTTTCCTGTAATATCAACTTTCTTCGTCTACATGACAGAGTTCCAAACTATTAAACAGGGAAAGTGAAGAGAAATTTATCAGATTTTCAATTGGTTTCTTGGTTGTCTTAGATGACAATTTACAAAGTGTATTAGAAACTATGGAGTCATAATACTTACATCCTGTTTTGTGAAGGTTACAATGAAAGGAAGAAAAGTAAAAATTAATCACATGATAGAATCGATTAATAATAGTAAATAAATGAAAATAATGAAATAATATATTGTTGTTTGGAATGTATTTCAGAATTACTTAGTAAATTACTTATTCAATGTATCGACTATACAAATAAAACAAAAGTTCACTGCAGCTATCAACAAGCTATCTATGGCTATATATCTCATGCACCATATATGTCTCTGTGTGTCATAACTCGTTGAAATTGACCATTCGATACTTTTAGAGGTATACATTGGTCGATTTTTCCGAAACTATATGCATTCAGGTAAGTGTTTTGGATATTAATCACTTTCAACTTGTTTATATGGAAAAAGTTGGATATTAGTCGCAAATGAATCGATATATTTTGCAGAGGTCTATTATACTGCTGGATAGCACTCAAGATTTGGATATTACTTCAAACAAAGCTAGACATATAAACAAATAAATTACATTATACAATCAATCCTTATATTCTGAAGAATAACATTCCCATTACTCTTTAGAACTTATGCCAGCAGCTCTCTTTTATTGTATATACAATATTACTAAAGCAACATGTCATTGTAGTAATCAACCAGCTATGAAACGCTATATTTCTCTTTCTTTAGTTGTGTAAATATGTGCTATAACAAACTGGTTACCACAGACTGGGATATTCCTACCTCGTAACCCCATTTATGTATTCAAGAACGGAAATATATTATTTTGAGTATTTTTCCTGGATCTAACTTATTTCTAATACAAATGTTTAATATGATTCTCAAATGAATCACTACACTTCCAAGGTTTTCGAATACCGCTATATAGAACTCAAGGTTTGGAAATTCGTTCAAAGTTAGAAAAATGAAGGAAGAAATGACATTATGCAATCAATCGTCATATATCAACAAAGCGTTTCTAGTTGTGGTGTGTATAACAATTCCGGAAAAAGATGCAAACAAACTTTTAGAGCAAGACGAAAGGAAAGTCAATATATCTTTTTGAAGTGATATTCCACTACCTCATTCAAATCATCTTGATATCATAAAATCAGACTGTGACATTCAATTCAGTGAATGGTACCCTTATTACATTACTTGACTATAAGGTAAAATTTTTAATTAATTCATTTAAAGCAGCAAAATAGCCTACTTTTTAATAGTCTTACCCTACAAGGACTGAATAATTTGCTTGTCATCTATTTCTTTCCTATAATATCAACTTTCTTCGTCTACACAGTTGAGTTCTAAACGATTAAACAGGGAAAGTGAAGAGAAATTTATCAGATTTTCAATTTGTTCCTTGGTTGTCTTAGACGACAATTTAAAAAGTGTATTAGAAACTATGGAGTCATAATACTTACCCGCTGTTTTACGTAGGTTATTGTGGAATAAAAGAAAAGTAAAAATTAATCATATGATAGATGGGAATAATATGAGTAAATAAATGAAAATGATGAAATAATATATTGTTGTTTAGAATGTGTTTCAAAATTGCAACAAATTACAACAAAATTTTAAAAATACATTCAAACACAATTTGCAGATGATATTAATGAATAATGAAATTACTGAATGGTGATGAGATTCAGCTGCCTAAATGAGCTGTACAAATCCAAAATCACATAAGATTCAGTGAAAGTTGCAGACATTGTGCTGCCGAAAGTAAATGAAAAGGATGCTGAACATACTATTATTCTTAAAGAAAAGAAAAGTCCATAAACAGACTATTGCTCTCATGTGTTTTATCAACTGACTCTTATTTACAATTCTAACTTTAGTTCTCTACAGCACAGTCACGTCTCCGCTATGCTTAATACAAGATGACAATATTACTGACAAACACTTCTGTAATTTGTTTCCCATCTAATTATTATCCTAGATTCTAAATTAAGTCCTAATCATATATTTTCATTCTTCATTTACAGTTTCTATATTTTCTTCTTCGCTTGTCTGTTACGGATTACCGTCTACACAAAGAAGGATATTAGAAGAAGAAAAATTTGAATTTCTATTTTTGTTCTATGTGTTTGACGACACTTTGGAGAAAGTTTTATAAAAATGGAAATTTAAAACTTACCCACTGTTTTATGAAGGATATGATCAAAAACAAAATGAAAACATGCAATAATATGATACCACTAATTAATATAAATACAAATATTGAAACAAAGATATAATGTGTTGTAATTTAGAATCTATGGCAACAGTATTTCTTAGGTGTATCCTCTATAATACTAAATCTAACTTACTTTGCTGCAATCAACAAGCTATCTATGGCTCTGTCTCATTCACTATATTCCTCAATAATTCTTATAGCATACTCGTTGCCATAGACAAGGAAATTTCAATATTTTTACGAGTATGTGAACCTGCATGTATCCAAACATATATGAAATGTTGTATGTATTCCAATTTATTCATTATCAAAATGCGCGTCATGTGTTGGAAAATAAATCGATACATTTATATAATGCTAGACAAGAATATTTCAAAATATATTAAAGTTATTAATCTTGTTAAACACATGAAAATAAACTAAATATAACAAGACTATATAACTTGTTTGTCATCGGCCTCTTATCTATAATTTAATTTACGTCTTCTATACATTAATTTTGTTTTGCTCTTTCACTGTTTTTGCCTTTTTCCTTCATTTTGTCTTGGGGGACTATTTTATGGAAAATAAATCGATATCTTTCCCTAAAATATGTATATAATGCTGGACAAGCTTCAGGTTTGGAAACAGTGTTAAAGGAAATTAAAATGTAAATTAAGAAATTGAATTCTGCAGCGAATAGCTTTATGTGAACAATGCATTCGCTCTCCCTTGGATACAACATAATTTGGGAACTAATTTACAAAACACTGAACATGAAAAGAAAAGATCTAATTGTTTGATGTTGAGATTCAGCTGCCTTAGTCAGATCATCATTACTGGATATAATCTCAAATTGACATAAATATATAGGAAAGATACCGACATCACTTTGGTGAACAATATTTCAAAATATATTAAAGTTATTAATCTGGTTAAACACATGAAAATAAACTAAATATAACAAGGTAGCCGATAACTTGTTTGTCATCGGCCTCTTATCTATAATTTAACTTACGTCTTCTATATATTAATTTTTTTTGCTCTTTCACTGCTTTTGCCTTTTTCCTTCATTTTGTCTTGGGGGATTATTTTACACAAAAAACAATGTCATGAGAAAGAAGAAGTTTTTCTCAGCTTGTGTGCGTTATATGATGGATCGATAAAATATTAAAAAATGTGGATAGATAATACTTACTCCCTGTTCTGGCAAGGATGTAATGAAGAAGAAGCAAATTATGCAGTGAATAATATGATAATACAGATTAATATCAGTATAAATAGCAACATTATCGTATAATGTGTTGTAATGAAGAGCATATGTCATCTTTACTTGTTATGTGTATTCTGCATAAAAAAATATCCATATTTCATCTTAAAATCAACATGCTTCTCATGACTATATCTCCTTGACAATGTTCAAATACACTAAGATATATATCTTTATCCATAAGCGTTCATCCATATATCAATCAAGATATTTTGATACGTGTTCCTGGTAATTGTTGTACAGAGCTAGTTTATGATGAAAATGTTGGTTATATTTCGAAACGTTAGCAGTAAATCTTCCTATACTGCTAGATCGTACTACATCTTTGATAATAATTCAAACAAAGAAATAAACTAAAAAATTCAACAATACAATTAATAGTTACATATGAACAAATTGATCGCATTTTGTTGGATACCAAATAATTTCGAAAATAAAGTCAAGACAAGTTTGTACCAGAAAAGAAACAATTGGTATATACGATGCTGATGATATATGACTTTTCAATTCAGGTCGTGTTTACTGGGTAAAGTCACAAAAAGTCACAAACTTAAATGAAAGATATGGATATTATCACCAAGGAATATAATGAAAATAGCATCTACACATTAATCTTGTTACAGAAAAGAAAATAGCCTCAAAACTCTATTAAGATAAATTGTTTGTCAACTAAATCTTATCTCTGATTCTAGCCCAAGTCTTCTATAAATACTGTTATTTCACTCTTTTTATACACGTTTCCTCAGGTTTCGATTTGGAAGTTTCTTATGCACAAGACAATGTTATTGGAAGAAGACCGATGTGTGATCTTCAATACCCTCCTTGAACCTGAACAGCGTTTAGATAAAGTATTAGAAAATGTAGAGATCTTACCCACTGTATTCTGTAGGCTATAATGAAAAAGAAAGAAAAATCAGTGATGTTCTACTATATTATAATTAACATCACAGACACACAGACACACACACACATATATATATAGAATATATGCATAGTATGTACACTGTATCAATGATATACCACGATATGTATAAATTTTTCACTAAAAGGAAACGAAGCTTGCTGAGTTTCCTTTTAATGAAAAATTTATACAACGAGTGGTATATCATTGATAAAGCGTACATACTGTACATATATTTTATTTATATCACATACAAATACATATATTTGACCTTTGAACCGAGTTCAGATTTACTACAAGCAGCTGTGTATTGATGTAGTGAATGAACTCCTCATATCCCCGAGTGGGTATGCTACAAAATGTAGTTCTATGCATTTAGTGGCTATTTACAATGACCTCTGCATATTGATAAGTTCGTTGTTTTCTTTTCTTGGTTTCTATTTTTCTCCACATTGATTATATCAATACAATACACACTTATCATTTAAACATGAAAGATGGTTTTAATGATAAAAGTACAGTAAAGCACTATTTACACTGGGATAGCTACGTCATTCACATGAACGCCATTCACATACCCGCGCTTGGAAATTAATGTGGAATAGAAACTAAGCCAACTGACGAACCAACAAGAGGTAATTAAAATATTTCAATATATTTACAGTTTATCTAAGTCATTATTCTGCTTTAGCAACAGTACAACCGACCATAACCCTCTCTCTCTCTCTCTCTCATCCTTTGGTCGGTTTGACTTCACTTTTACCATCATTCATAAGTCCAGAGATATCGTGGGATGACACAAAATAAAATCATCTACGTTCGTCAATTCATAGATTTTAGCCCGTATCTTGCTACTATGGTCAAGGGGGGGGGGGAGAGAAAGAGATAGAGAGAGGCCTTTGGACATTTTCATACTTAAATAATAATAATCGATTTTTTAGAACATTATGGTATGCTTAAGAAAAAACATAACATTAAATATATCAGAGTATGTGTACCACGTAACCGAGGAATTTACTGGTTTGCAACATTGTATCATTGACAAACACTGTAGATAAATCCCAGGGAAAGTGCACATGTATCATTAGGACGAACCATATTCTTGTAGGTTACTTTGTGTAATTTCTATTTCAAGGTTTTAATCCAGCTCAAATTCCTTTTCTCTCTCATTCCACATTTCTGCACAGTTTGTCTGTTATGCATGAGAGGGGAGGGGAGAACAGAAAGCAGAAAGGATTGTGATGAAAATGTGCACCATATTAAATTAATTTAGAAAACGGGGATTATTAATACTTTTCATCATTATTTTTCAAACATCACTAGTGACTAATGTGTGGAAATTGATCATTGATCTAGAATCAACTGTAGACACTCGCGAGAATGTTTATGTATGCGTATTATTGCTCCATGGGTGGATCACAATTTGATATACCAATAGTATTGGTATATCAAACTGCTTTATACCAACACTTTAAATGCATGTTATTTTTTAATGTATGTGGTATAAATAAATATATATATATATATATATATATATATATATATATATATATATATATATATATAT
>JAECUM010094909.1:0-16193 GCA_016617855.1 Megalonaias nervosa | reverse complement strand
TGTAGGAATTTTACACCGAACACAATATAGACTCATATTATTTATTATATGGATATAATTGACTTTTCGGCGACACGAAAACAGGAGCCAGTGAAACATCATTCAGCATTACCAAATTCGATAAGGATGATTATAATAGGTCCATCTGGATCAGGTAAAACACAACTATTATTAAATTTAATAATGCGATGGTTAAAATGGAGTAAATTGTATTTAGTAGCACCATCTGTAGATGATCAACACTGTTACGAACTACTTAAAGATTTTAATGAAAATGCAAAATTGCTGAATGAAGACGGTGATGATGTTGTTGACTTTATCACCGATATTGATGAAGCCCCATCTGTAGATGACCTAGATGGATTTATTAATAATTTAGTGGTGTACGATGACGTCATGTTGGACAGACAAACAAATCCAGCTAGAATATTTTCTCGAGGTAGACACAAGAATACGGACGTGATTTATGTAACACAACGATATACACAAATACCTAAAGTGATCAGAGACAACTGCAATATTTTGGTTGTGTTTAATGGAGTAGATAATTATACTTTACAGAATATTTATTATACTTGGTGTTCAGGGGATATGGATATGATTAAATTTAAAAACTTCTTTTCAAAAGCACAAGCTGTTCCGTTTGGATTTATTACAATAAATCTACATGACCCAAGATCTAGATATCGTGTAGGTCTAGACAAAATCTTTGGTTAAATTACAGCAGCAGGGAGGGTGACCGACAAAAATTGAGTGACCCGGCGAGTAAACTAAACGCATTATAACATAAAAAACAAAAAAGTCAAAAATAAAAATAACAAAAATGAGCTAACCCAAACGATTTATTATCCGTTTTTCAAACTATACGGTAATAATAAAAGTTAGGAGGTTCGGTTTAGCGTTATTGACCTTATTTTTCAGCCCTTGTATGAACCTTTATTTTATGAAATTTGCTCGAAACCAATTTGTAGGGTTCACCCTCCCTGCTGCTCAAACAGTTGTACTTTGTGCGTTGGGGAAGTGAAGAATCCAACTCCTTCCATGTAGCTAATTGGGTGCGGCTGGGTGTGTTCTTTCCCTATTGTTTTTTAATATATGCATCGAGGAGTTAAATCGTAAACTGGGTCATTGTCATGTGGGGTTAAAATTTGATATCAAATGTGTCATTTCTTGACAATTTTAGTTTTGCTGATGATATGTCATTGATAAGTCCTTCTATCACATGTTTAAGGAAATTATTAAAGATATGTGAACAGTACGCATTAGAGAATGATATCATCTATAATACTTAAAAATAGGTAAGCATGGTCTTTCAGTCAACTTCTTTCTAATTACCATCTCGTCCCCTATTACATCTTTATGGTCATGCTCTTAAACATGTTAACAGTTATATGTATTTGGATCATATTCTAGAATCAAACTGGTCAGATGATGATGATATGATGAGACATTATACATTTCTGTATACTTGAACAAACATGCTGCTACGTAAATTTCGAAAGTTTTCTTTCTCTATCAAAATTAGATTATTCAAATCTTATTGCTGTACACTGTATTGGACTTATCTGTGGACAAACTTTAGTGAATGTATGAAAAAAAAAAAAAACTACTCAGTCTTCGTTTTCTATTAAGCCTTCCAAGATGTAACAGTGCCTCTAACATTTTTGTAAACTATAATGTATACAGTTTTAAAGAAGTAATAAGGAAGTATGTGTTCTCAATGATAACAAGAATATCTAATAGTAATAACTGTATCTTGAAATCTCTATGGAATTATGACATTCGTTTAAATTATCGTATTATAGATAGATGGAAAAAAATAATCTTTAAATGTCTGACATCATTTTAGTTTTAGCAAAAATGCTGGATAAAGTCCATTGCTGCAGATGCGTCTGTATATTTATACATACGATATCTATGATCTTTCATGTTCAAAATACTTTTATTTTATATTATATTTTAAGTAGATGTATGGACTATGCAGTCTAAAATAAACAATTATTATCTTATCTTACCTTATTTGTTATATCTCAGTTACCGTTTGTAAAACGAAAAGAATTACATGGCATTGAGGCACTGTTTGTATATTAATTTACACATATTGACATATAGATTGATTGTGTCTAACAACTTTACACGTTATGTAATAATTCTGTTCTTTTACGTATTTGAATGTGTCAATTTGAATGTCTCATTTTTATGTAAAAGATTTCTCTATCTCATTACTCTAAAATTGAGAATTAAAGAGCCCCCCCCAAAAAAAAAAAAAAAAAAAATAACACATTAAATAGAATATAAATTTAGTAAAACACTAAATATAGGATATCTTTTCAAGTGACTTTTATGAAATTAGTTTCATATTTTGTTACTTTTGCTTATTTTTTGAACTTTTGAAAATTTACGTTGAATTTCATAACATCTGAAATGAGCGCAGAAATAGGATTTTATTTATTTTGAACAACTGTAGTGTAGTGTACTCTTTTATAGTATAGTGTAGTGTAATGTAGTGTAGTGTGTGGTGTGGTGTGGTGTCACTGAAATGCATTCGGATGCCTATGATACTACACTTTTGCATTACAACATGTCCTGGAGTTATTTTGTCACGTCCTAATGTGTTATCACATGATTTAATTTCGAAATATTATTATACAACTTTGAAGACACTCTACATTTTCGTATTTTGCATAGAGTTATATTTTTTTAGAAAAAATACTATGAGTTTTCCTCACTGGTTATGCTGATTATTTAATGAGAGATCTTATATATCTTAGGTATTGTTAAAAGAACTATTAATTCACTTTAGTTTGGTGTATGATTGATTGGTGGAATTTATGTAATCGAGTATACAGATTGGCCTTACTTAAATTAAAAAAAAAAACTGCTAGCTCTGCTTGGTTATTTTCATTTCCTGGACTTCAGAAGTAATTTGTATATAAAAAGAGCCGATAACTATTTTTACTTTTTATATATTTTGTAATAAATTCATTGCACTTTTCAGAAGGTGGTATTTTCTCTTATATCAATATTCATTTTCCTATTTTAATAACTGCTGTAGATAGTGAACTTTAGACTAATTCAGGCTGATGTTTCGAGCACATGGTATCAGTCATTTTGGTTAGCTGTGTGCTTAGATGATGTACAATTTCCACAAATAAAATATCCAAAAATATTTCAGCCACAGTACATGAAAGTAACATAGAGGTATGACAACATTCTCTCCATTATGTATGTTACAAATGCGAACAACTTCACTTTACGCCTGTCACTCTCGTACAAGTTCATAATATCTGTAAAGTGCCCCCATTATCAGTCAAGACATCTATCACTCTAAAGACTGTTGTCTTGATGAGTAATTGTTTTTTATTACATGCACAGTTTTTTTCTCCGTTAACTTTACATTGTCAGATTCGTTTAATATTTTTCCATATTGCACGGCTTCATATTACACTACACGTGTGTCTAAAAATAGTATAGTATATTAGGAACTACTTTGTAAGCAAACCATGTACACTCATGTCGTATACGCTTTAACTTTTAGTTGATTAGATTTGTTTGTGAATGAACTAAACAACCTGTTTCGTCCATTTAAAATTAGAGATGATAAAGTTAACGATGTGGACGAGTTCACCGAGTCACAAACGAAATTTTCAAACAAGCAACGAATGAACGTGAATTTTCAATGTCATCAACAAACGTGCAGTGCAGGATTAAACCCTGTGGAGGCCCCCCCCCCAGGCAGTCGAAATCTCGCCCCCCCCCCCCCGCAAATTATCTCCTAACACATCAAGATCAAATCAATTCAATATTATTTTGATCTGTTGTCGCGGGGCACCTAAAAGGCGTGGGGCCCATAGGCCGGTGCCTACTCTGCCTATTTGGTAATCCGGCACAGCAGCAGAGAGGCTGGACAGATTTGCTTGAATTGTCTTTGTTTGAAAAATAAAGGTTCCTACAAAAGCTGAAAATACAAGGTCAGTAACGTCAAAATGAAGCCTCTAACCGACCGAAATTCTCTCTAATTAGGTTAGCTCATTTTGTTACTTTATCGCTGGCGTTTTGTTTTCATTTCTTATGGCGTGTATATTTCAGTATCCGGACACACTGTTGGTCGTTCACCCTCTCTGCTGCTGTAAATTAAATCATTGTTATATCAATAATGGAATCTCATACAACTAGACTAGCTCGAGAGCGACTAGAGGCAATTAAAAAATATCTCCCCGTCCGTGATTCTGTCAAGCAACAACTACAAGCTCGTCAGGAGTCTCAGGTGGAATTTGCAGAAGGTGCAGAACAGTTATTTAAACCGGTTACAAAGGCTACCGAATGTCTTCTTCCCACGTTAAAGCAAACCGCTGAAGCAACTGGAAAAATAGCAGAAAGAACTAAGAAAACAAAAAAGATTCCTAGAGAACTTCCGGCTGAAATAGCTGCGGCTCAGCCACAATTACAAGAAAAAATACAACAAGTAATTGAGAGTGTTGATAAAGTTCGTGAGGAGGTTGGTGATATAAAGGATCGTATACAAGAACCAGAACAAGCAAGATTCAGAACTGAAATTAATGATAAATTTACCGAAAAAGATATTTCCTATATAAAAAAATATTAACACGGTAAGATTACCTACGTTTGCTGTGCAAAGTTTTGATCAGAGGGAAAAATTTCTAAAACCCGCGTATGCTGATTATCGTGTAACTCGTGAAACCTGGTACAAATGGATATTTCGCATACACCACGGAGTTGATCAGGCCCGAAGTAATGATCCAAGATATATTACATTTACTGATGGAATAAATAAATATCTTACCCAAATACAAACACCACTCCGAAGGTTGCGCCCTCCGACTCCTCCAATATCACAATCGCCACAATTGTATGATATAGATACTGATCCTGGTGCCACTGGAAGTGGTCTTACTACTCAAGGAAGTGGTCTTATTACTCCATGTCCCATCAACGTCCTTGCGGATGTTGAACGATTAGAAATTCTGATTGGCGGAAAACGAGCCAGTAATAATTCCTCAGAAATTATTAATGAAGCAGCTGCTTTTCGTCAAAGATTATTTACAGGCGGTATCATGGATATTAATGTGTATCGGTCCCTCATTAATGAAATTGCCGATGATTATTTCAGTGATTAAAGAAACAATATAAAATAAAATGATTATACACAATGCTCAACGCGGACCGACCATGGTCAGGGTGATAAATTCGCGATTACCAACTTATAAAGTGTTCTATGGCGATGGGTTCGGTGATGTTGTTCAGGGTCTGTTCAGAAGGATAGCTCCTAAAGCAACACCGATTGCAAAGCAACTGGGAATGAAAGCTATTGACGTTGTTCGTGAAAAAGGTATTGGTGTTATTGGTGATGTTGCTAGTAAAGCATTCTCAGCAATCAGGGATAGACTAGCACGATTAATACGACGAAAACCTCAGCCAGTAAAATTACCCAGTACAGAAGTGATGCCTGCAAATGTTAGCAAAATAACAAATCAAGCTGCAAATTAAAAACTAGCAGAGTTAGCTGGTGTACCCATGTCAGAAAAAGAAAACAATATAACTGCTAGTCTGATAGCGGGAAGTGGTCTTCGTGTTAGACAATAACAAATATAATAAAGATGTTCAAGCGTGTGTTTGATCCCGCATTTGACATGTATGCGCCAGTTCTCAAGGATGAATCTGTGCGCGATTATCAATATTATTCTTATGACGCCAACAGCCAAATCAGCGTGGGCGAATTGAGCTGCAAATTCAGGACACAAGCAGATATTTCTTACCCGCTGAAGCATTTATGGAAGTAGAAGGTGAAATTCTAAGAACAGATAATACTGAATATGGCGCTGATGTTAGAGTTGATTTTGTTAAATAATGGCATCATGGCGTTGTTCGACAGCGCTACGTACATGATTGACGGAAAAAATAAATATTGAATCAATTCAGAAAGACGTCGACGTTGCAACTACGATACTTGGCCTTGCAAGATACATCGACGATTATTCAAAATCAGCTGGTCCGTCAATGATGTTTGTAAAGGATTCTTCTGACCACCCTGACAACAGACAGTACAATATAAGACGACCAAGAAACAACGCTGACAACGCTGACGCTGATGTGTGGCCGGTGGTTAATGGAGCTAATCCAGAATTCAACTTAGGATTTGCAGCACGTCGATCAATGCTGAAAGATGGAAGTAGAAGATTTTCATGTGCAAATCCACTGACACATATCTTTAGATTTTGTAGAAATGTTAGAAAGGTTATTTTTGAGCTAAGCATACAGTTCTACTCGTACGAAAGGATACAGAAGATGATGCATTATGGCTACCTATTGGTGATGCCAGTAAAATAATTCTGAGAAAACTTTCGTTGTGGATGCCAACAATGACTCCAACAATACCTGATGAAGAACGTTTATTCTCTTTTATGAGTCAAGGTGGTAAATCAATGTTACCATGGCTGACGATGACCACAGATAGTGTTCAAAGTACAATCAATGGTTTATTCACATGGCAGATAGCATCACAGCAAGGTGTCTGTGGTGAGGAAGTGTACATGAAATTCCTTGGGGTTTGGAAACAACAACCCACCCACCCCCACTTTAAGACAAATTGGCATCGAACCGCCCCGTCGACGATACGTCTATTACGGGAATCGAACCCGAGGCCTCAGGATGATAATCCAACGTTATAACACTGCACCACTGTCTGATTCTTAGAAGTATAATTTTCAGAAATTATCATGAGGTTACCTAATGCTGAATAAGCAGGCAACCTACGTGCGACCACTATACTGAATAAAATCACAATTATTGTAAACTGTAGTGTGGATTTATTTCAATTTCCAAATACACTGTATACAATTAAATCGTGAAATCTACAATATAACACACATTCCTGCCGAGTTAAAGTATACTGCTATCAATCGTTGCCAAGGATTCTAACATCGATCGATAAATCAACTTAATGAATCTGTCAGATGGTAATGTATTACTGCTGTCTAAAAATAACTTACTGCTGTATTGATTCACACAGTTGAGATATGCACAATTACACATCAAATTTGTGAACGATATATTCATTATTTTTCTGAAATTATCAGGGACGAAGTAACATACAGGAAAGAGATATATCAAGCAGAATAAGAAATACGATTATGATGACCAAAACAATGGCTGCGGGTCTGTAACATTACGCAGTAACAAGCGGGACAACTGCTTAATTTCTCTATCAGAGAGAGAGATTTACTTGACAGAGTTATCTCGCTTCGTCAACTACAAGAAAATTCAAAAATATTTTCTTGTTTTATTCAGAAGTGGCAGCGTATTTAAATATTATTCGCTGATGATCATACTTATTTGAAAATGCCGATTTGGTTATATTATCCGCGACATACTGTACCGAACGAGGGTGAATATCAAAATATTTACCAGCTGCATTTATCGAATGAAATATTATTTCTTCGCCTGTCTCTGCATTTACAAACTTAATAACTCTTTCCAACCATTTTGTGTTTACCAGTACCCCCTCGTACAGAATTTTGACTGTGATAGCTTGTAAGTTACATAAAGAATTATCAAGTTTCCTGCCATTGATGTGATCTATCACAAGTCCGTCTTCGATTGTTCCATAAAACCATTCGAAGATAAATTTATGAGATAAATAACATTTCTTCCCCCAACAGTAAATTTAAGATAACCAGCATTATTAACAGTACCGACTGGTTTTTTAATCTACAGTTCCTGATGATACCATCTCGAGATGCTTCATAATTCTTGATGATGGGATGTTTCACAAATTCATTTTGTTCCATTTCTATAATAATATTATTTGTTTAAATCATTATTTTGAAAATCTAGCCAGATAGTATTCAGCGTTTCTTATGGGGGATTCGACTTCATCGGCGTTATGTTTATTATCATAATATCTTTTCAGCTCTCTGTATCTTTTGCCACCACATTGCACACATAACTGAATTTCTTCTCTAACCCCAACACCACATTTTAAGCACGGTTTTGGTCCTAGACACCTATGTCGAACGCTTTGCATATGATATCCACAGAATTCGTTTACGCATGCTTTGTTACAAGGAGTTGTACAGCCAATCATTCGCCACTTACAGTTATTCTTTGTTTGAATCATTATATATACTTATACTTCAATTTAAATATATATTTGTCATAATTATAATATGGAGGAATTTGAAAGATTCTCCGCAATTAAGCCGTATCTAGCCAGATTTGATCTTGACAAACTGCCGGAATCTAAAGTTAGTTTTCCGATGCAAGATCTTGCTTTAACAAATAAGGATATAACTGATCGTGTCCGTGAAGCCAAGAAGGAATTTCACGATGATGACGCGGATCATGTGTGGTCAACATTCAGAATCAAAAATATTGTCGATGCTATAATGAATGATTCGCGCGCAGGAAGAATTATTAACTATCTCGACGATCAGCTATATTTTATTCTAATAAAATTTATTGTGCAGACAGACGACGACACTTGGATTATCCGTGACAAGCGTGACCCTGTCCGTGTACATGTTGGAAGTAGCATCGTCACGTTGAATAAAACTTCCAAACCAGGAATACTGACTAGCATTGACAAACCATATTATGAACGAGTTTATCCTGTGACTGCAGTTGTTTTTAAGTTGTATCCGCTGAATGATAAACCTAGCGTTACTGATCTCAAACCGATGAAATTTTCTCGCTTAAATTGTGTAGCTGAGCGAATTACAGAACACTTCACAACGCGATACGTGGAAACGGTTGAACAGATCTAAGACGTAAAAAATAAATAAGTGGGCAAAAACAGTTAAAGATACCGAAGCGTCTATCAGCGACGTTGCTGAGCTGAGAAAGAAATTAAAATTACCAATAACAGTGAAGACGTTAACCGGAGAAATTCTATACAAATCGAAATGTGAATCAAGAGGAGCTCCGATAACGATTATTGATCATAACTCACACGCATGGACATCGGCCGTAACAATATTTCCACGAGACAGAACAGTTAGATTTTATGATCATCATATATTTGATTTTATCAGAAATATCAGTAAGAGTGACCCTGTATCTGTTTGGCTGTTTCAAAGTTCAGAATCAGTTTGTACGGCCGAGCGGAGAAATCTATCGCGCAGAATTTCTCCACGACGAAATGAAAAATCTTGCGTTGAAATACACGAACGATAATGATGTTATCGAACAATTACTGAATAACTGTTTTAGCGTTCCATCAGTTGCTGCTCATTTTGCTCAGGAGAAAAATTCATGGTCACCGACAAGATCGGAATTTCTTGTTGATGTCCAACATAGTTGTATCGAATATGGACACGACGGGTTGTGGAATACTAAATACGATTATAACGACGTTATCTCAGTTGATATGGTAGCATGTTATCCTGAAAGTTTTCTTGGATACGGAGAGTGTTCTGAATACTTTAAGAGATTTGGTCATCCAACACACGAGATGACCAGAGTTGCGAAAAATGGACCCCTGCCAGATTTTGACTTAACCGGATTCACCTGTATAGAGCCATTCGAGTTTACGGAAAATCTCCATCCGATTACTTGTGCTTAGTTTGGAAGACATTTCTCAGAAAAACATTGGGCTCCAATAGTGCTATTACGATACATTCTTGATGTAAAAATATTGATATCGTTGAAAGTAAATGAAGCAATTATAACATATCATTCACAAAGCAAATTTGGTTGCCACAGCAAAAGAAATATTCTGATGAAAATCCTGAATGACTAATTATGAAAATAAAGTTACAAAAGATCCTGGTAGGAAAATAATTGGTAAATCTACTCAAGGGGGGTCATATGATCATAAACCACATTGTACAAAATTAATAATGGACGATGCTGAACTCGATTTTATAATTGCTGATACAACGGAGAAAAACACATTTACAAACTGAAATGATGCTTAGTTGTCGGATAGAACTAAGTTAGGTACAGTTGTGATCTGTACTGATGGTGAGTCACCGCAGTTTACTCATTTAAGATCTTCGATGCTCGCGTATGTTTCGATAAATTTATTATCAATGATAAACAGATTTCCTCCGACTGCGGGTAGAGTCGCCACAGATTCATTTTATATAAATAAAGAACATGCAAAATTGCTAGAACAATTACATATCGGCGCTGATGCATCATGGGGCGAATAGAGAATAAAACACGAAAACATATTTAGTTATTCTGAATGTGCCGACATTGAAATTAAGAATATTTATTACAAAAATAATCAAATATCAAAATTGTCATCTGTACCATCGGTATATGATCTTGCGGCCAGACATAAGACTTTACCTTAATGGATGTGGTGGTTCTGGTAAAACAACGCGTGCGATTGAATTATTCCGGAATTTTGATATGGTTGTCTTGACACCAACACGTAGACTCGCCAGAGAGATGATCGAACGACGAGTAAAATCTCAAACTTATCATAGTTTTTTCAGATGGTGCGGAGACGCATGGACACCTGAACGAATAGGTGAGAAATACATTCCTAAAATTATTATCTGGGATGAAATATGCACGGTATCGCTAGATGTATTAAAACTATTTCTTGATTGGCCATTGACAAAGAATACTGCTGTAATAATGTGTGGCGATCATGGTCAACCGCCACCTTTTGTTGGACAGTCTCCACACGAATGGTTGAAAACATTTGTAGATTATTACGAAGAAATAACTGATGATCATAGAGCTATTGATGAACCGCTGAAAGAATTTACAAGGTTAATCAGACTGCAGCCAGATAAAATACAGTGTGAGATAATGCGTGAAGTAACTCCAGAAACTACGATGAATGATTTTTGGAATTTGTGGAGACCTGCTGATTTGATAGTTGCAAGTAGAAAGATAGTTCGTGATACACTTCAACAACAATTATTTTTGTTACATAAAGAAAATTTTAAATCTACCTGTACCATTATGTTATCGCCCAGCAGATACTCGACGACAGAATATTGATGTTGAGATTAAAGGAACTGATGAAAAACAAAATCTTGTATTAAAAATGATATTGTTTTAGTTCCTGTCAGTGCTGTTGACAGCGAGTTAACGATAGACAAAACTCCATGGACACTAGGATTCGTTATAACGATTCACTCGTCACAGGGATTAACTATTTCTCATACAAATATCTGGATTGTCGATGATAGAATCGAGTGGTCAAATTTAGTTTATCTCGCAGTGTCTCGAGTCAGAAGAATATCTCAACTGCGGAGGGTTATCATAGACAATGATAATGTAGTCGTTGACGATGACAAGGACGAAGATATCAAGAAAAAATTATTTGGTTATAAAGAATGTGACAACAAAAATAAACGAGACTTTGATCTTGACGCTGAATTTATTATGACGCTGAAACAACGACAAAATAATCATTGTGCGAGTTGTAACTGCAATAAGTTGTGGCAGTATTCGAACAATAATCCAAGACAGTTTACCGTCGATAGAATTAATAGTAGTCTTGGTCACACACGCGAAAATGTGATGATGACCTGTCTTGACGGTAATCGACGTAGGGGTGCCAGTTTACAGAAGTGAACGCGGTGGTAACTGTGTGTCTTCAGGAATTACTTGTAATTGTTCGCGTACAAATCCACGTTGAGGAGCAGTTGAATCTAGTCTGTAGATTGCAGGTCTACCTGTGGATCTTACCACGCTGGAAATTGTATGTGTTGTCACACTCCAAATAGGATCAGTTGCTCTTTTTTACCCCCTTCAAGTTCACCAGGTTCATACAAGTATCTTACAGTCACATTACCTAGTACTGGTTGAGAAGAAGAGTCATGTCATTGTATTGGTATATGTTTTTTTGTGATCGTATTGGTAGGCTTCATAGAAGCTGCACGAGTAATTTCATTATTTAACGCAGCTATCACAACGCAGTAGTCTTTCACGAGATCTTTTATCTTTGGATATTTCCTTTGCATATTGGTATCCAAATAACCGCGCAGCAAGTGTTCGATTAAATCGTTCAACGATTGCCTGATCACGATGAATTGCAGTGTGTCCTCGTCTGATTTTAACGTTGTGTTTTTTCATCAACGATGATACTGCACCAAGAAATTCTTTGCCAGGATCAACCTGTAGTAGTTGTGGCCATCGCAAAGGTCCTCGTTGATAAATTCGTTCAAAAGCAGATACAACTTCAGATGCTGTTTTTGTTGATAATGGTCCTTCTTCTTTATATCTACTTGCAACGTCAACGACAGTTAACACGTATTTTTACGTGAGTGATTGACGTCTACCAGTTTTAATGGTATCGTGTGGTAAAAACAAAATATCTGCCTGATGAACTTCATTGGGAGTACTGACATCAAAATGCGCGTACTGAATTTATTTAGGTGGTGGTAGATAAATTTGCCATATTGCCTGTCGTCCTAACCAATTTGCAACAACAAAACGCGAGACATTTGCAGCATCAGCAAGTTTGCTAATCGCTGCTCTGCCTCTCCAATATCCTCTTGGGCTATTATAAACCGATTTCATTATTATGATAATAATTCGTTCATTAATAAACCAGCCCCTAGGACTTGTTTACCTTTCATTGCAGATTTTACTAGGAAGCTAGCAAGTGTTTCTCTGAAAGATTTATTTTTTATGGAATTTAACGAGTGAATCAACTTCACGTCTGCAATATGTCGTTGCTGTAAATCCTTATTTTTATACGCAACATGAACGTGACACGCTTGATCAATCGCATTTATTGGATACTCTCCAGGTCTTGGTTGATCTCGTTCGTCAAGTCGGATATCAAGTCGGGTTCCAGGACCACAATAATTATATCCAGGAAGATGTTTTTCTCCTGGGTATTTGGCCCATGGAGTTCCTGGTAATTTTCCCAATGAAGCAGCAATATCACCACCCTTGATATTCATCAAGGACGAAATAAATCTGTATTTGCTTGTACCACATTTCACACACTTGCCTGTAAGTGCGCGCTTGCTATGTTTTGTTATTATTGTTGTTAATCCACTGGTGGGGGTGGGCACTTTGATTCGAACACAATATAAATCCATATTATTTATTATATTTGAACTACATGGATATAATTGACTTTTCAGCGACACGAAAGCAGGAGCCAGTCAAGCATCATCCAGCACTACCAAATTATATCAGAGCAATTATCATAGATCCATCTGGGTCTGGTAAATTATTGATTAATCTAATAATGAGATGGCTCAAGTGGGATAAGTTGTACTTGATGGGGTCCCTGCAACATCGAGCATGCGAGTGACAGGGTATAAAAATGTCTTCTTTAGCTGGTAATGGTAATAAGTATATTTACATTTATGCATCTTGAATTTCCTGAAAATGTACTTTCTTAATTAGTTCTGCAAATCCGAATGGCATGACCCATGTCATGGAAAACGTGATACACACTGAAATTGCACTGTAATTTCGACTGCATTTCCAACTGAAATCACGGTCTCCTTACTGCACTGAATGGACCCAATAAATTCAGTCATTCATAAGCAGAAAAGCAGAATTGAGTTGGATCAACAGAAGAAACAAAATCCCTCCATTCCACATCAACTGAAAAAAGTTTCTTCAATGCGCATTCATTCAAAATATGACTCTAAATTTCAATTTCAAGTAGACCAAAACTATAAATTTTTTAACTAATGTCGAGTGCGACGATCTTCAAACGTCACTGGATGGTGCCATCTGCGCATTAATATTGTTTCTATGTATTGATGAATCTACGGTTGTGGATTTATTTTGAAATACAGCATCAATTCAATTACTTTATTTGTTGTAGTGTATTGCTTATTTTTAAGCCTTAGATAGGAAAACCAAATTAGTACATAATAGAAAGGTAACTGCATTTGTATGGGAAAATATGAACTTTGTTTTCATACTAATACTGCACTCCCAAAGTTGTGCAGTATTACTCAGAAAAAAAAAAAAAAAAAAATCGTATCGTTCATATTTTCCCTTACAAAAGCAGTAACCTATAACTCTTTCACGCAATATGCAAAACTGTTCTCCTTACTTTATTATATTCCATAAATATTCTTATAGTCTTTATTACCAATCTTGCAATACATGTGACTTGATTGGTTTATCCATTATTGCTGATACTGGCGAATATTAGAAAATTTTATTTTTGCATTTTGAGTATTTAAAAATCAAATTATTTGTTTGTATATCATCAATTTTCTGTTTTGTTGTTCTTGTTTTGCTTTTGTTTTGTTTTTCTTGGGGAGTGTTTGTTGTTGTTTCTTTTTTGTTTTGTTTTAAAATAAATAGTTGGAGTATTTGACATTAAATGACGCTCACACTGATTTCAGATTTGAAGCTTTTCAAGTAACTTAATGTTTTCAGCGTGTTCAAATTTCACGAGTCACAACAAGTACCAGTAATGCAGAACTAAGCATACTAGTACATAAACTTACATGAACGATTTGTCACCATGAAGTCATATTGTCTTTAATACTCAAAGGTGAAGTCATATTGTCTTTAATACTCAAAGGTGGAGCACTGTGATCTCGATCTCTCTCTCTCTCTCTCTCTCTCTCTCTCTCTCTCACACACACACACACACACACACACAGACGAACGCACACACATTCCCATAAAATCTTAGCATATAAAGCTGTTGCACTACTAAAGCCCTTGCAAGGGAAAACACTCTACTTGTCATATAAAACGGAATGCTTGCAAGTTACCTGGAAAAGTATAATTGAATGGGACACATACAGCCGTTACGTTTAAACTTGTAAATAATGAGAATTTATATATCCAATTATTTTGGAACAGTTTACTTCGTTAAGACAAGTGAAACCGATTCAATTAGCCTTAGGACCGTTTAAAAAGGTCCGTAATCGTGTTGAAATATATGGATACGTTTAGTTATTGCTCGTGTCGCCGCTTTGAAGCTGTTTGGTCCGTTGATTGATGTTATGCATCGTTTTCTCTGTCTGTCTGTTTGCATGAACGAGATAAACAAATGCAAGAGAAGAAAAGGATAAATGCACAAATAATTTTTTATTGGTTAGAATCAATTTTAAACCTCATGGACGATATAATTTAAACGAGCTAAAATCAGTATTCGTACCAGAAGCTAATTAGTTGGTTTACTTTGGTAAAACTTTTCATTTTTTACAAGTGTCTCTTATACGTGAAACGGATCCCTTCTATCCGTATATAACATTAGTCTAGTACAATAAGATTACATTGTTTCGTCCGGCATAAAATAAAAAATATAAAAATATAAAATACGAAGTATATAATAACCAATACAGCGCATGACAGTCGCATCCAAAAGCAAAACAATATTCAAATAAATCAAAACTAGTTTCCCCCTGTTCCCTAATTTTCTTCGTATATGTCATAGATATCATGCTTTCCATCAGCTGGATGACCTCGAAGCTTGTCTTACGATACTTTTTCGCTGACAACTTCACACTTGCGGTCCTCATAATACCGCAGAGAACTAGCAACTTTCATGATGGTAAAAGTACTGAATCTCTGTACTTTTTTTCCAATGATGCACCGCGCCCATTAGTTTGGTTCCCTCTTCGGAATGCACTCTTTGGAATTTCCCATGGACAAGACGCAGTGCAATTGTCAGACGCCAACGAAAGATAACTCCGCCTGCCAATTGCATCGCCCCGCTCAACTGAAACCTCCGACAAGCTACTGGACAATTAATGTGACAGTATCTTGACTAGACGTTCGTCCCAACGATCAATCTGAGAATGTTCTATCTTACAAAGCAACCCTTCGCCAGCATCACAAAACAAGAGGTTCTAGAAATGGAGGATGTGAAAGTTTCAAAAGTTGGAGATAATAAGGTCAACATTTCTCCCAAATTATGTCACAATCAGTGTAAGTCCTTGAAAGCGCAGAAGGTATACTTAGTCGTGCAAAATATCGAGCAGCAAAATTCACAAAGGCGTATTGTATAGGTATTCATATATTACTCTGACAAGTATTGAAGCATGGGATTAGACTTGTACATTTACATTTGAAGAGACTCTCTCTCTCTCTCTCTCTCTCTCTCTCTCTCTCTCTCTCTCTCTCTCTCTTAAACTCCCACTTTCTGGAAAAGACATGCAACTATCATCAGCACATATGTGCCCGCCATGATCAACTCAGATGAGATCAAGGAAACATTTATAAATACCTGAAGATATGATCGCCGTCCTTGGTGAGCAGCCGGGGGGGGG
>JAECUM010094908.1:0-18208 GCA_016617855.1 Megalonaias nervosa | reverse complement strand
CAACTTATTAACCTGTATTTACATATGGAACATTTACACAAAAAGCTCCAGGTCTTTAAGAGGGATTTAAAATTGTTATGCAGAGGAAGCAGACGACATTTGTTTAGAATTGGATATCTAAAGTTTATAAAGCGACTGAATTCTAGAATCCATCACTCTTAGATCTCAAACCCTGGAAAAAACTGGGATTCATAGAGTGATGGGCATGCACTATATAAACAATGTGGAAAACACTGGCGTTTTTTCAGTGATGTGGAAAACACTGGGATTCATACAGTGATGGGCCTACACTATATGAACAATGTGGAAAACACTGGGATTCTTAGTGATAGGCATGCACTATATAAACACGGGGATTGTTACAGTGATGCACATGCATTATATAAAAACTGGGATTCTTACAGTGATGGACTTGCACTACATAAACACTGATTCTTACAGTGATGGACATGCACTATATAAACAATGGGATTGTTACAGTGATTGACATGCACTATATACACACTGGGATTCTTACAGTGATATGCATTCACTATATAAACACTGGGATTCTTACAGTGATGGGCATGCACTATACGAACAATGTGGAAAACACTGGGATTCTTAGTGATGGGCATGTACTATATAAACAACGTGAAAAACACTGGGGTTCTTACAGTGATGGGCATGTACTATATATAAACAATGTGAAAAACACTGGGTTTCTTACAGTGATGGGCATGAACTATATAAAAAAATGACTCGAATATTTCATTTCCGGTTAAGTACCACTTACCATGCATATAATACCTTAAAGATGTTTTCTTGGTTTAATATAGTACAGACAGTAAAACAAACTCACAAGGTTGTACATGTGTAGAAATATGGAATTCGGGAAAACAGTGCAATGCTATGACAGATACAGCCTTATTCATCTTAGTTTAGTAAAATTGGAGCTGATTCACAATGAGATCCCCGATCTGCAACAGTTCTAATTCTTAACCTCATGTTATCAGAAACTATAATTTATATTTGCTTGAAATATAACAACGAACAAAACATCACTCAGGAGACCATCAGGAAATGATCCTTTTGAGCAGGTGTCCTCTATAAACAGATCAAACTACATTTGTTAATGTTTACTTAAGATTGTATTTGGTTAAATTGTCAACTCAACTTCAACAAGTTTACAAACTCAGATACATCCAATTTTTGCCCGAATACCTGCATTTTTAAGACGTTTGGATAGACAAAGTAGATTCTGATATCCCGGTCTTCTGCCAACAAGATCACAACAAGCGAGACCAAGATATATTCATATTGATTTCTGCAAGATCATTTCTTAAATTCTGTCATCAGCCATCTGGCTACCTAGTGTAGTATGAAAACGGGTAGAAGGGCAATACTATGGCCAACCTCCCATTGCCTACATACGTCGCACTGACCGTCCAGTCAAATAGCGGCATTTTTTGGTTAAACAAGTTTGATCCACCTTCAAACAGATACCACTATATGGTTGAAGTCGTGATCTTTTGACCAAAAAATAGTATTTCTTCATTTCGAAGTTTATAAGCTCTGTTTAAGGAATCTGAAACCATGTGCTATCAAAACTGCTTCTCAATCGGGTATTTAAGTTGAAGGTGCAAGGGACCGCTTTCTGCATAAATTTAATCCACCTGCTAATGTAAAAAAATTACAGAATAAAATACACAAGTGAGGACAGATACCAAGTGATACTCAGAGTTCAAACATAAGCCCGTTTGGTGATAATTCTGACAAACATTTTGTACTAAACAGCTTGATACAATTCAAAATAGTTGCTATCCAAGCCGTGTTTGAGATATTAAACTTGCCTTGAATACATGTTTACTGCTGCTGTAACAAGATAACCGGGTTGGATTTCGAATTTATAACAGAACACTTTGATGGTGATACAAATACAATGTTTATTGATGTATGACTTGAATGAGAAAAGAATATATTGATTAATACGTGTGTGTATAAGATCCAAATATTGGACAAGTTAACATAATCCGCACGAACCTAATAATGCAACAAACAAATACAAATAAATGACCTTACACAGTACAAGGACAAAGGTGAACGATTCCCAGTAATTTCACACGATGAAAAGAATGACGTGTTCTACTCATTAGTAAAAAATGATGTATTCACTCAAATTGTGAAAACTGACGTATTTTACTCAAATAGTAAAATGATAAATTGATTGGACAGATATCATACAAAAAATATCTTTACACTCCCAAAACACTGGGTATAACAAACCCCAAAATTAGCCCACGGCTGAAAGATTACATGCATGGAGTAACACAAAACACTCCCGTCAATATCACACTTGGCTACCAGTCACACTGGTCAATCAAGCAAGCATCGTTATAGGTAGTCACTAACCACCATTCAATTCCTTGGTCAATCAAGTAATCAGCGCCCATCAATTCGGTCAGCAACGCCCGATCACCTGCTACTCGACCAGCAAAACACTGTTCACTCAGCTCTATGGCTGCTATGGTTCAGCTTTACAGCTGCTATGGTCAACTATGGTTAGCTCTGCAGCTAGTACCACGTCGATTACGACCAGTATGGATCACTCTGATCAGCTGAAAATACATCTAACACCGTGTACTATGCATGACACAGGCATATACGATAACACGTAATGACGTTATATACGGTAAGTTATACAAATTATATTATCGGTACAAAATTACAAAACAAACAGGTTCAGAAGTGAACCTGTGTCCGATAAAATTCCTATGGTACTAAACGTTTCTTAATAAAATGCAACTTTATATTGCTAATATAAATCTCTTGCTAAGTCACAAACAAGAATAGAAAATATTTGCGTTATACTACGCAAGCCAAAGCTACATTGAAAACATACAAAATTAAGCGTGGTAGTACGTACAATAGCTATAACTTACAATATACATGTACATAAGAAATAATATACATAAGAAATTAATAAATAACTTACATACCTCTACAGCTGAAGATGTGTAAGTCCCTAAGTAGACTGCTTACTAACAAGACGTTACGTAATGCGAAGATACCGTCTTACGGTGTGGCATTTCTACACAGACGATGCAGCCTACATCGTCTGTGCGCTGGAAGAATTCGGTTTTCCCTATCGAAAGCTCTTCGCACGTGCGGCATAGGATGAACCGAACTCACTGTTTCAAAACATTGTACAATATACATAAATCACCCTCGGGCATCGTTGTACACAAAAAACGAAACCCGAGTACATGTACTTAATAAATAAAGGGATTTATACAATTCCGTGACAGCTACGGGTGACTAGCTCCTCTTCGTATCTGACTATTTTTATTTCACTGTTTACATACTGCAAATCTGCTATGGAAAGTATACATGCCTCACATCAATTTCAAGAACAATACAAGCCTGAGATACCTAATTTACACACACACACACACACACACACACACACACATATATATATATATATATATATATATATATATATATAACATAACTCTATATATATATATATATATATATATATTAAACAATAATGTCTTACAACGTATCACCAACGCCTTAAGAAATTTGACAGCGGCCAGTTTACGAAACTATCCCGTCACTTGAACCATTCAAATTGATATCATTCAAGTCGCAAATTTCCCTTCGAAAACTGAGAGTTATGTCCCTTAGACCAAATAAAGGTATTTGGGATCATGCACTTAATCTTAAGAAACCCTAACATTCCGTCCCATTTATTTCACTTCATTTAATCCAGCTATCGATTTTGAAATAATCCTAATTTAATCGTCACCAGATTCTTTACAAATAGCAAAGAATTATACAAATGTGAAACACGTCATACTTAAGCGAGGACCTTTTCCAGGGATAAATCATCAACAAGCGCGATCTTGTTAGAAAAAGAAATAAACAAGATATGAAAGAAAGACAAGTTCGAATTAAAGTGAGAATGTGTGGGGAAAAAAAACGTATTACATCCGTTGGGCTTTTAAATCGACTATATATAAAAAAAGCTTCTTATCCCATACAATTATATCCAGTCAAAATACACACCATGACAGTGAAGGAAAAACCAACAGATAAATGATTGAGACATAAGGGCCCATCAAAACTATTAAATATAACAAAAGTCGATAAGTTTGGTGAAATTATTTAAAATGCATAAACATTTATTTTATGTAACGTTATCCTCTTAATACACTTGTTCTAACGAGTACAGCATGTGTGAAAGTCTTTAAATAGAAGGAAATATTCTTTGCCATTAAACAATGACATTCATACTCATGTCACGTGCCAGTGTAACAAAAATGGTTGGATTTAAAACAGGTGCAAACATATTTTTATTTTAGTTTTTTATTTGCATTTTTTGACGGTTAAGAGTGCCTTGAATATTGAAACAAAAGCAGATGTGTTTACTCCACACTGATGGTGTTGGGCGTTAAATGAAACTCTCTGGCACTTTTTATTCCATGGTACCAGTGCATGTTTTTACTTGTTTGCTTATCTGTATTTCTGGCCCAGATTTCAAAGAGGGATAAGTAGTCCGACTAAACCGTACATTTATCCTGCCCATTGCAAGATTATTGGGGATGCATTGCATCCTGTCGATTGTAAGATATGTCAGATGGAGGGAGGACTAATGTTCCGATGATATTTTGATTCAACTCAAATAATTAAAACTAATGATTGCCATCAATTCCATCAGTCTGCTGACACGTTCCAGCATTGTTGGATTTCTCACGCGGTCCTGGTTATTTATTCAATGATAGATCTGTAATGATTTGGAAACCTGAAAGAAATGCTTACGTATAAGATGTGGTCACCAGTAGAAATTGTTTGCTCTGCCTTAAGATAACGGAATCTAACAAATACTAAAATCTAGAATAAACACGTAACCTACAAATGTTCTCTGGATGGTGTCAAGGAATATATTTTTTTAATAGAACCACAACCACATATAGCTCATTCATTTAATGCCGGTATGTTGGTGTACCAGGGTTATCTACCGATGTCTCTAAATGGTGCCCAATGTGTGAAACTTTCTAGTAAGAGTAAAATAAAGCGATCAATTAGGTTATAATTAAATTACACCATAATATCAGTAATAAATTAAATCACACGAAAGGAGATAAGGTTAAGCTCTGAAGGTTGATATATGACTTACGAACTTAGGTTCTGTGTTCTGCTTCAAATAATTCATATAGGAACACTGCATTTTCGTTATGGTCAAATTAGGGAAAATGCCCAGCTTTGTTTGTCAGCTGTATCATTTATTAACATCGCCTTGTTTGTCAGTTGTATCATTTATTAACTCGACCTTTATGTCAATTGTATAATTTAATAACACAGCTTTGTTGTCAATTGTATCATATATTAACACAGCCTTGTTTGTCAGTTTTGTATCATTTATTAACATAGGCTTGTTTGTCAGTTGTATCATTTATTAACACAGCTTTGTTGTCAGTTGTATCATTTATTAACACAGCTTTGTTGTCAGTTGTATCATTTATTAACACAGCTTTGTTATTAGTTGTATCATTTATTAACACAGCATTGTTTGTCAGTTGTATCATTTATTAGCACAGTTTTGTTTTTCAGTTTTATATTTTATTAGCACAGCTTTCTTTTCAATTGTATAATTTATTAACACTGAAACCAAGTGTTGATTTTACCTGCAGAACTTGGCACTGAGCATTTAGCTTAACGCATGTCGCAGAATTAATACAGTAACTTGACTGGATGTTATATATGTTTGGCTTAAGTTTGAGCATTCTACATGATTTTCATCATAAATTAAACCACTCTGCTATCTTTATGGATCGTGAACGCAGGGTTAATAACTTTGTCGTGACACGTATGATTATCCTTCCTGCTATGACTCCATGTAGAAGGTGATCAGAAAATATTTTTAAAAATGTCTCTGTAAATACACTTTACGTCAGTTTGAGCTCTGGCCCAATGCCACGTTCCCAACGTGAGGATGCCAAACAAACAAAAAGAACGTAAAAAAAATCAAACAAAAACAAAACACACAAAAACATATCGCTGATTGTTACCATGTGGACAACATACGAACACTGACAAGTTTGGCGAATTTCCATACAGCGGTTTTGGAGGAAACATTATATATAAAGACGGGCAGACAAACAGACGGACAGAGTATCCATATATTCCTGACTTTAAAGGGCGAGGGTAATAAAATAATAAATCCGTGACCCCAACTTCTTAGAAGAGATTTTGTATACGGTAATATTGTTTCCATTGATTAATTCCACACCAAGGATTCCATCAAAGACGGTATAACTAGCTTTGATGTCATTTGCCTAACATGTTTCTAGTTCTCTCGGTCTTTTGACATATGAATCTTGGCACCGAAGACCACACTGAGTCCTGTTCTTATCAATGTACACACTTGAGAACATCGTTGACTCAGATCTGCTGTCACATATTACGCTAATAGATTAGCGTCTACGATGTTTCCTTGAGGTTATAAGTAGAACAAACAACGCTGATCATGGTCTGCGGCCACATTACGCGACAGCGGATCATGTGACTGCACTGCTCACTGTTGGTTGAGTGCTAAATATAAATAAATATGGTAACGAGTACATTGGAAATCTGTGATATATATATATATATATATATATATATATATATATATATATATATATATATATATATATACCATGTGTCGTTGATATAGTGCGATAGAAAAACATTCACAAATTAAGGGGGGGGGGAGAGAGAATGCAGTAACTACGAAAATCGTCCAAGATTTTCATTGTCATCAAAGCGTTCATGAATTCCTCTGAAGAACAATAGACATTCAATATTTCGGGTTGGCTTAAGAAGTACATAAAGAAAAAACAATTAGTACACAGGCAATACAAAAAAGAAATAAGAAAACTATTTAAAAAAATGATAAAGTTTAAACAAATATTTTACAATTATATTTTATATAAAATCTTTTCGTAATTTTTAAATACTATAATTTCTTTCCCCTGAAGCTTCTGTATTTTAACGTTTTTCAGAACCAAATTTTAATCATTTAAATGTAAGGAATACTTACTTTAGGAAAGGTTCCCGTTTTCTGCTGCTCATTTATTTTATTTTTTTTGGGGGGGGGGTGCTTACACCCACACCAACCCAAGAAGACTGGTTAAAATATATCAGAAATTATTCCAAGGTTGTGGTGGAGAAAAAATTACCGGAAATCATGCATGCACCTTAGAATGCAATACCCGTTTCTTGTGTCATCCAAACGTACAATGGTACCTTAATAAAAATAAAGAACTTCTGTGGTTTACTTTGTATTACCCGTAATTTTAATGGTTATTAGTAGCTAAAGAAAACATTCTATTCAGAAAAATCCACTCTGAAATAAATATTAATCTCGTCACCGAATTACCTAAATTGACATATTAGACCCACTTATGTGATTATTCAATCAATATCAATCTTTCGATGCACAAGTATAGAAAATGGGCAAAATAGAATTATGTATAGAAACACTCATAAAGAACTCAGCTCGTCCTGTCAAAATTCACTTAAGAAGTGTTTCTAAGCGCTCTTTGTCCTAAATCATCTGAAATGCAGAATTTTCTGTATGATTGTGCTCTCGTTGAATTTCCGCCCATTCTGCCTATGTCTGTATCTCTGTCCGTTGTTGTATCAGTCTAGTTAACCATCAGTCCAAAGTTTGAAACGAGTGATAATCGTGACGGGAATATTTGGAAATTATGCGTCATTCTACAAAGATTTGAATGAGAAAAACTAGTGCCTTCTTCTATATTGAGACAAGAAATGTATGTTTTGACTTTATTGTGGAAGATCATGCTGTGTTGCCATATTAGCATATAAAGATCATGCTGTGTTGCCATATTAACAAATAAAGATCATGGTGTGTTGCCATATTAACATATAAAGATCATGCTGTGTTGCCATATTAACATATCAATTATCATGCTGTGTTGCCATATTAACATATCAATTATCATGCTGTGTTGCCATATTAACTCATATGATCTCTGCTGACCCTGTGACTGTAAGTGCACTTCATCTTCTAGTCTTGGGTTCTTAAGAAGACACCGTACAGAGCGCATATTTAGCTTCTCTCTCTCTCTCTCTCTCTCTCTCTCTCTCTCTCTCTCTCTCTCTCTCTCTCTCTCTCAGATGCGCAACAAAACTGATACAGTACATACATACATGCATACATACATACATACAGACAGACATACAGACAGACAGACAGAAAGACAGACGCAACCTTTTATATCGAGAAAAGGACATAGGTACAGTTGTGTATTATATCTTGTGATTTTATTTGCTTTCTTTAGTCGTGAATGAAAGACTAAATATTAAACGTAAAAGGAAGCCAAAATCTTCAAGATCTAATTGCACACCTACGTTTATTTACACGCAACATCTAATTGCACACCTACGTTTATTTAAACAGCTTGAGGAATATGTCAATATATGAATAAAACGTGAAAGGACATCGATCTGTAATGTCGTTTATATATTTTTACCATTTCATACTTTATGTTTGCTCAGCGAGTGTTTATTATTGAGGATATAAAGCAAATCTTCTCAGCGCCCTCGCTTTGCTAAGTACCTTCATGTTAACAGCTGTTCCTCTTGTGTGCCCTCTGATAGGATCATACTTAATAAAACAGGTGTATAAAGACGATTAACGGATTTCAAAAACCTGCGGCTACAGTTACGTTTACTTCATTTGTTTATAAATACTTCGAAATAAGACTAGGCACCATACCATTACCATCAAGATAAAACACGCGTTTACCTTAAACACATCCCCTCCCCCCCCCTCTCTCTCAACTCATATATATATATATATATATATATATATATATATATATATATATATATATATATATAAGACAGCCATGCACAAATAAAATTATTTTTGCAGCCGACACATTTTCTTTTAAATAATTCTCTAAATTTGCCTAACAGCATATAATTACTACTATGACAATGAAATATCCGGGATATACTTTGCGCTTACATTCATTTACATAAAACAACAGATGTCGTTATGGCTCATCGATTTCTAGGTCAATAAAAATATTTTCCAGCATCCGCAACAAGTTGAAATAAACTAGTTAAAACATAATAAATTTAAAGGTTTAATTCCTATAGAAACAGCCATGTAAAGTTTTGCAAACACACAGTGTCTCACCAATTGTATGCTGATGACACCCAAATATACAAATCTAGCCACCCAACTGAAGTTGAAGCTACCATCCAAGGTGTGGAGAGGTGCATTTCCGATGTGAAATCATGGATGACATGTAACAAGCTGCAGACGAATGATGATAAAACTGAAGCCATTCTGATTACAACACAAAGACTTTCTCATTCACATCCTTTACTTCAGACAATAAATATCAGCAAAACCAACATTAAATTCACACAGTTAGTACGAAACCTAGGTGTTACTCTCGACAGTACTCTCTCATTGCACCAACATGTCATGAACATATGCAAGGCTGCACATCTTGAGCTGAGACGCATCAGCTCCATTCGCAAGTATCTTTCAGTTGATGCCACTAAAACAATTGTGTGTTCCTTAGTACTTTTAAGACTGGACTATTGTAATTCAATTCTGTCTGGTTCATCTCAATATCTACTCCAGAATCTTCATAAAGTTCAAAACACAGCTTCTCGGATCATCCTTAGAGTACCACGATCAGAGCAAGCCTCCCCCCCCCCCTGCTCTGTACCCTACACTGGCTATCCACTCGTTCCAGAATTAAACACAAAATTTGTTCTCTGTGCTACGTTTCACTGACGGGCTCCAGTCCAACATACCTATCTGACCTCACCCATGTGTACACACCAGCAAGATATTTATGCTCCTCTTCTGACACTCGTATTCTCATTATTCCCACTATGAAAAATGAAATCATATGGACAACGTTCTTTTGCATACCAGGGCCCAGCAACGTGGAACGAATTGCCCACTGAACTTAGACACAAAGACACGGTGATCTCATTCAAGAGCGCTCTTAAAGCTCACCTATTTCAACTGCAAGAACAGACTTAAAGACCTAATAATGTTTCCTTACCTTAAATATTTACAGCATGTTTTCTGTTTCTAATTTCGTGGTGTTTGTTTTTATTTTTGTAATTATATCATTATATATGTTTTTTAAGTGTTGTCAAATGTTGTAAAGCGCTTAGAGCTTCTAAAGATTCGGCGCTATACAAAGTCCTCATTATTATTTTTATTATTACTTGCAGCAACAAGAAAACGAGTACCTTGTGAGGTATCGCAAATAACTAGAAACTGCCGTACATTTCATACATGGAAATGTATCTTTGATAAAGAAATTTGACCAGACACCATTCGCGTCTCTGAAGTAATTTTCTCTTACTTCCTTTAACGACAACGACAAACCCGCTGAGGTGCATTGTTAAATCAGACTTGCATTATTTTCAGACAGCGTCAAATAGTTTACAAAAATGACACATATGTATTTTACTGAGACAAATTATTTCAACCCAATCGTTCTTAAGTCAGGTATATTTATATGGTCAGGCTATGAAAGTGAGGTGAACTGGAGTGCGTGTTTTGCCAAATCGTGGATTTAGTCCTCTAAATTTCGATTCTGGAGAGAATTTTGGTATATAATGAAAGTAAAATTTTCTTTTCCTACTATAACACCTGATGTATTTCACCTTGTAGTAACAAAAACGATATATTTTAACACGTGGCTTTGACGTTCGACAAAATATCATGATTTCTTATCACCGAATAAAATACCACCACACATTAAACGCACGGTTATCGACATTAATCCATTCTATTATGCAAGAATAAAAGACAATAGGATTTATTTATCAGCCACTGTTCCCATAAAACATTGTTTGTTCTAGTAATTGTATTTCGCTATTTGCTACATAGTGAATATCAGATTTCAACTAAAACTAAATAATAGTCCTGCTCCTTATGCTGTATTGACAAAGCACACTGTAAAATTAAACCTAATCTGAAAAGATACTTGGCAATGGAAGACCGAGTAAGGCAATGCAATGTACTAAAGAGATACTTGGCAATGGGAGACCGAGTAAAGCAATGCAAAAGTATTAAAAGATACTTGGCAGTGGGAGACCGAGTAAGGCAATGCAAACGTACTGAAATGAAACCTGGTAAGGGCTTCATAAAATGTCGTATAGAAATAAGAATGGAAACGTTGTAATTCTACTTATGAAATATCTATGATTTTGAGAAGAAAACAAAATTCTGGAGAACGTCTATTAGAGAAAGATGTCTATTTATCGTAAGATTAGGCAGCAGGAAACCTTTCTCTACCATTTTATATAATATTGATATAAATCAAACCACATACAATTCTCTCTCTCTCTCTCTCTCTCTCTCTCTCTCTCTCTCTCTCTCTCTCTCTCTCTCTCTCAAATCGTTACTTGTAAGGAATTTGTCTCGGAGAGTCTTTATTTACACTAAGAATCATTTTGTCCTACTTTATTTGCTGTCTTTTGAGGCAATAAATATGCATACATTGAATACGAACATGCTTTTCACTGATTAATCCAAAAAGCTGACATCATCGGCCCTCTTATATATGTACATTAAACAAATTGTATACCATTTTTACTAATAATTATTGTTTTTCAAAGCCATTTACTAATATGTTTTGTTTTTGAAAGTCACTTTAATTCTTGAAAGGTATAGACTTTCGGGTGGGTGGGTAAGAAGTATTGTTTTTCAAAGTCACTTTAATTTTTGACAGGTACAGACTTGGGGGGGGGGTAAGAAGTATTGTTTTTCAAAGTCACTTTAATTCTTGACATTTATAGAATTTCGGGGGTAATAAGACTAATGAACTTGAAGCAAGCGAAGAGGTAATTATGAGGCCTAAACTGCAAGAACTGTACATTTATTAATTGTTCTCTGATTTAAATATTTTTCTTTAACTTGTTACCTAATTTTTCATAAGATAAAATGAATTGTTTGGGTTTATGGCATCAATCAAAGGAAGAAGAAAAATAACAATGCAATAGTAATGTTGTCTCTTAAATATGAGGAAAATTATATTTCCCAAGATTTTTTTTTTTTACCGGGATGAAACGACCAGGTAAGAGTTTAGCATTGTCAAAAGTTATGATTAATCTCGAAGTTCTGTGATAATATATGTAATACTCAATAGATTCTTTAGTTGTTTCAAAAGTACACAAAATTATTTTCATCTATAAGCACTTATCACTATCTCTCAATCTCAATTGGTATGTGTGCGTTTATTACTGTATAATTATGTGTGGAGGTACAGTGCCTTGATCTACTTTAATTCCTGTATCAAAGTAGAGGGGTTTGAACTCTTTCCTAATCTTCAGAGCGATTCGGCCGACATCTATTTTCATCGCATAATAAAGATTCCTCTGAGGTAATTCTGTTAATGCAGTTTGTACCGAAAAGCACATAACGAAACGATAAAGTCAGTAAAAGTTGATTATACACCTGGTTTGAATTTTATTGATTATAAAGACGTCTTAAATATCAACGCTTTATTAGATGAAGCAAACGACGAATTTCGATTACATTGCCAAAAACATAATCTGAGACACAAAAACATTGTAAAACATGATGTTTTGTTCACATAATGATACGCATATAGTTCATAGCTGAAATAATATAGTCTTAGATGCTTATTTTACCGTACATAAAATTTTCGTACATTTTTTCCACTTTTGTCAGCATGAATTAGACATTCGCTTTTTCATCCGCATGCAAAAATGCAAGGAATGCATGACATAAATAAGGTCTGCCAGTATCCTTCATCTTGAACGCACACATGCGCATTATTAGCCAAATAATCACGTGCACAAATAATTAGCCAAACAGTCACGAACACACAAACACATTATTAGCCAAACAATCAAGCACACACACGCATTATCAGCCAAAGAGACACTCACGCATACACACATTATCAGCCAAACAATCAAGCACACGCACACACATTATTAGTCAAACAGTCACGAACACGCACACATTATTAGCCAAACAATCACGCATGCACACAAATTATTAGCCAAATAGTCAACTCACGCATACACACATTATTAGCCAAAACAATCACACACACACACACACACACACACACACACACACACACACACACATGCACACACATTATTAGCCAAACAGTCAACTCACGCATACACACATTATTAGGCAAACAATCACGCACACACAACAGTTTTAGCCACACAATCACGCACACGCACACAAACGCAGTATTTGCCAATCAATCACGCACACATATGCATTATTAGCCAAACAATCACACACACACGCATTATTAGGCGCGCGCACACACACACACACACACACACACACACACATACACACACACACACATTATTAGCCAAACAATCACGCGCAGCAAAGAATCGTTTGTTTTTCGACGACCTGCAAAAGCTAGTGTTCTAAATGGTTTATGTATTGAAGCAGAGACCCCAATAGCAGGACGCTAAACCCATGGAATCAACACGTATTGTGCAAGGAAGGAAGCGGAATTATACTCCATATCTATTGTAGAAAAAATCAAGTGGAATTATTTAGTACTCTTTCTTGTTGATATTAATTAATTCTTTTTATAGCGGATACATACATGAATATAAAATCGTCAGTCTTTAGATAGCTACATATATACCAATTAGTCACTATGCATTAAAACAGACACTACAAAAATGTATCCCGACTCAGCCTGGTAGTAGTGAAAGAGGTCGTTAAATCGTGCATTATAACACACTACAAAATTGCATTCGACACCTCCTAGAAAGAGCCAGTATAAAGTTGTTACATTGCATCTTGTTATGTACATGTTGTTGCACCGAAAAACAAGAGAAAATGTAAAATTGGTTTATTCTTTTAACACGCCAGCACTAAACAGTCTTTAATATGTTTATTCTTGATTTCTCCTCACTGCATTTCTGTCATGTTATACATGCCTGCAAAGAATGCAGTGTTCTTCAGCAATCCCTACGTCCGGTGCTGTCATATTTTTGTTACCCCTTTATTTAGTTTACTGTCCTCAAAATGGTCTCTGTCCGGTAGCTAGAAAACTCGTGTACTTTTAATTGAATTGCATCAAAGATTCCAAGTTTAACATTTGCCGTATAAAAGTTACGAGTAATACACCTAAATTTATGTATATTGGAATACAGTTGCACAACTCTTCCTCACTGGTTCCTGGGGGATATCCTTTTCACGACATATTCAGGAACATTTGTGCGCATGTCATCTCGAAAAGCTATTTGCCTATAACGCTTACAGAAGATTTTATTTTCAAGAACTGTCTATATATATCTACCTAGCTATCTGTGTGTCTTGTGGTGGCTGTATAGTAAATACTGCTATCCGTGGCGTAAACGGAGGTGAATAATGGGATTCTAGCAAATATGAACCAGATCAATCAGCTGTAGATGACAGTAGTTGCTGTTGATTCCTATTTTATAATTAAAATGAAGTGCTTATCCCTAGAACGTTTAAATGTAAAACCACTGATTTAACAAACAGAAAAAGGAAATTATCCACTAAAGCATGATAATGATTATACAATAATCAATGTCTGGTGTTACTGAAAAAGGAATAATAGATTTGCATTGAGAACAGCTGATTCCCTCCGGTAACTCGGAAGATACGAATTTTATGTACCACTATTTTCTTAAAAATTCCCGACCTCCTTTGGAGTAATTCTCTTTTAAAAGTATATCAATGTTAGTGTCCGGTCGGTTGGTAATTGAGAAAAAAGCTAATTCCCGCCTTGGATAAAAGCAGAAACAATGCATTTTCTTTTGACTTAAGTTCTTTCGAGACGTCACAATGCATTTACCTCACTTGAAGCAGAAAGCCCGATCTTGTGTGAAGACGTTATCAACTACCGCACGCTGCATGGCATAGAGTCTGGAGCGGAGATGATTATTTTGTATTGAATAAATGTTTAGAACTGATGGATCGATAGTTGAGGCCTAAACAGCAAAAACCCGCCTGATGTCAACAAGCATCTTGAGTACAATCGTGGATCTTACGTTACAATGCATCTAATTCCAGTACGGAATATGAAATAATGACCATGTTTTTGACTTCTAGCTTCTGGAATTCTAAACAAGCAAGAATTATTTTCTCTGCGGTATAATAATTTCTTTGAGAATGTGCGAAGGAGGAAAGTGCTGTTAAAGCCATTTCAATAACAAGTATCACAGTAGCTCTGCAATACGGCAGAGAAACCTAAGTTGTTGTTTTTTTTTTTTCTGTTGGGAAGGGAGGATTAATTGTACAGGCTGCCATCAAAACGGCTATGTGTGTACATATACATGTAACTATACAAGTCGACTCATCCTGAGTGCTTTCAATACTGGATTTACAGGTTAATAGTAGGCACAACAGCTGTTGGAGTCCAATGCTTAAGGCACGCGAAACACTTGTATACATCAGTTGTATGATGGAGGGTATGAGAAGTAAGCGACAGTACTGGTCCTATTTGGAGTAGGTGTGTTCAAGTTAGCGTTAAAGAATAGGCAATTGTATACCTGTCTGCTGTCATGAGAGCTGTAAACTTCAATCTCAGTCGGTGTATATCCTAGTGAGCATGCGCTCTGCGTTTCATGACATTGAAAGGACAACATGGGAAGTATAGAAAAGTTATGATTGCTTCATGAGAGAAAGTAAGCCTCGCAAGGCTATCTTCAGGACGATAAAATCGGTCTGTATCATGCAATATGATGCTAGAATCTATTCTACCATGTTTTCTGATCTGGATTTTTCTGTGCACAGTGACCTCTCACCCAAAATGCGACACCAGTAAAGCAGACGGTGAGTACATATATGTTTACTTTGCCGCCAATAATGTTTCCGCATAGAATGGGAATTAATTGAGACATAATAGTTCTTAAACACTTTAGTCCGCTGCAGAGGACGGATTAAGCCGATTGCAATGGCAATAGCACACAGATTAAATAAGACTTTATAAGTGTCGCTCTATGCAGTGTCCTCAAAATCAACGGTGAAACTGATGCAATATATTATTTTGTTGTCAAAAATAGATTTTGGTTGGAGTTAAGCATCTTGGTATAATGAAAGGTAGCTTTCTACATTTTCGATTGTACACACGTAAGAGCACACAAAACAATGCGGTTGTTTATTGAAAGCCGTGTATGTCAAGAGAAGTTCTTAATAACGCTGAAACGTTAAAAGCAATTCTTCTCCCTGTTCACACAAAAAGCATCTGTGATCCAGTATAAACTTGTGTTCTATAAACATAATTAACACAGCGCTTTGTATGCATGCTTAGTAATAAGTGCAAACAGGTAGCGTCTTGAGTATATTTTTATTCATTTAAATTAATTATTCAGCTTAGAATGTTGTGTTAAAGCGAGACAGATGGGGTGAGGGGGAAAGAGACAGATAGACATAATACGGTACAGTATAATTTTTGGCCAGCTGCAGAACCAGTTACCTAAAAGCAGGTATAAACTATCCTTTCTTTCAAATGCGATAGAAATCGTTGCAAAATAATATATCAGAGATAAGAAGAATATTTAATTAGCTTTTCCATGTCAGTAGTAATGTCAAATATATACTAGTATGTACGAAAACTAGCTTTAGAGAGATACTGTTATGCGGTGTTAATGTAAATTCAGCCTAGCCAATATTATACAACACGTTCAGTAACTGGTTCCGTTCGCTAGGGTCCAAGTTTGCGACAATGAAAAACAGCCACGTTGTCATAATCCACTAGTTAGACAGAGAGCAACACTCTTCGGTTCAGGGTCGCATTGACACTATGGGGATAGGGCCGGTACGCTTAATGTGGCGGGCGGCCTAATATGTCTAAAGTATAGTCCGAAACAGTCCTTGAACTGTGCTTTGTTTGTGTATAATTATTATAGCTATATATGGCTACTTATTAGTTTATATATATATATATATATATATATATATATATATATATATATATATGGTTTATTTAGATACGTAATTTTATCCACAGCACAAGGGGGAGAGGGGCATGCATGACTGTGGGGGTCGGTGCATGTGTCCATGTGCCCCAATCCCTTAATCCTGCCTAGCTTCGCTTTAAATCTTCAAATTTAAATTGTATTGTATCTGCCCGGAACGATATCGTGATCATTGAGACATCTTTGGACTTTTTGCGCTTAAGGTACAAAAGGTCAAACAAATTAGAGGCACAATTATTGAAGTTACAACCTGTTTTCATTAACCTTTAGATTATCATATACTGTTTCGTTGCTATGTATGTATGTATGTATGTATGTATGTATGTATGTATGTACGTATGCATGTATGCGTGCATGTATGTATGTGGGTGTGCGTACGTGCGTGCATGTATGTATGTATGCATGCATACATGTATGCATGCATGTATGTGCGTGTGCGTACGTGTGTGCATGTATGTATGTATAAACGTTTGTTGAATGTTAAGTAAATCGTGTTCAACGTGCAATTAAACGATGAATATCGGCACGTTTTTAAAACAGTTTTTACATTCTTTTAAGAAGTTCGGGTTGTACTTATTCATCAGGATTCACCCATTTCACACGCACTCTTTGCTGTCAGTAACAAAAGGCAAACCAATTCATAACACCCAATCCCCTTTTCCCAATCAACAGAAAATGATTAACTCACGTGGTTCGAAATTTGACCTTGCGCCGATTCCATGCTAATCTTGTTTTATGACTGGCGCGTTCAGAAACCATAAAACATATCACGTGAATGAGACATTCCAAGCAAATTCCCAGCGTATTATTTGAGTACTCCAAGTTTAGTGTTTTGCTTTGTGTATTCTTAACATGGGTCCAGTTTGGACGGTGTGCACTTCCTGAATGTGACGCAGTGGATAGACTACACTGATTGTGATTGGGTGTAAGAGTTTGATACCAATCTATTTCCAGCTTATGATAAACAATAACTACCAATCAGAACTGATATTCCAATTTACTGCTTGACATACTGAAGGTGTATACCATCTGAACAGATCCAAGTAGACAAGACGCGAGACAACGAAATTAGCGAGTTTTCAGATATCGAAAGCACGAATTAGCTACCTTGTTTTGGTTGGGAGAAGGGGAGAGAGTGTCTTGAAGTTGTCTATTCTTTTACTGAGGAAAAAAAAAAAAAAAAAAAAAAAAAAAAAAAAAAAAG
>JAECUM010094906.1:0-46140 GCA_016617855.1 Megalonaias nervosa | reverse complement strand
AAAGTAGTGAAGGAGAACAAATTATCAAGTCGATACATGTGTATGTACCAGTTCCTGGGTGCAAGTACGTCGGAGATTTGGTATTAAATAGACACAAGTCGTGTCTAGTAATAAAATCTTCGACCCTTTTGCCCCTGTCGCGTATGTAATTTGATCCCCATAAAATATTATGGGCATTAAAATCACCGAGTAAAACAAATGGTGCAGGAAGTTGTTGAACAAGCGTGTCTAATTCGTTTGGTAATAAGTTGGTGTTTGGTGGTATATAAATAGAACAAAATGTAATCACTCGATGTAGAGTAACACTCACAGCAATGGCTTGCAAATTTGTGTTTAAAGGGATGACGCTATGTGTGGCTCTATTGTTCACAGCAATAGAAACCCCTCCCGAGGCCCTGTCAACGTTCTGTAAGTAGGTGTTAAACAGGGAGTAGTTTTTAAGTGTGATGTTGTCCATATCTTTTAAAAAGGTTTCCTGAAGGCATAGTATTGCAGGATCATATTCGTTTAAAAGCAGGAGAATATCATTGTAATTGGCTTTAAGTCCTCGACAATTCCATTGTATGATCGTGTTCTTCATTATAAGTTTAGATTGGAGATTTTGGAGCTAGGTTAGGCTTTTTGCGGAGAGAATCTATATGGTTATTTCTACGGAGGAAGTACGGGGATGATTTTTTTGTTAGGTCTGGAGCTACTTTGAGAACATGGAGCAGTATCTTCTGCATCCATGCTCTCAATGTCTCCAAACCTGTTATAGAGTTTGATGGGGTCTTCTGACCCCTTTTGCTGCCTATTTCCTTGTGATCTGTTTTTGTTCTTTGGTGATTTCTGTTGTTGAGTATCATTGAATGTTGTTTGGGTAGATGCCGTGGTTCTTTGTGCTTGGTAATGGGGGGTTTTGGAGCTTGATATTGACTCGGGTGCATCTGTCTGCGTTTGAGCGTCCTTCGTTGCCTTGGGATTGTTCTTCACTACAGTGGAGAAGGATGGGCCAGGAAGAGATGTTTTTGCCTGTACAAGCTTTCTGGCCTCTGGATAGGGAATGTTGGATGTATATTTAACCCTCTGTATTTCTTTCTCCTGTTTCCAGGTATCACAATCCTTGGAATTGGCGTGGTGCTCCTTTCCACAGTTGACACAATGCGGAGTGGCTCTACACTCAGAATCCTGTTTAGAATGATCTTAGCATCGGCCACATTTTTGACTTTTGGAGCATCGGTCTTCATGATGACCATATTTCTAACACTTATAACATCGTATTGGATTTGGGTTGTACACATCAACCTTCACTTGCAGAAAGCCAACTTTGACCACTCTGGGTACTGTTGGCTTGTTGAAGGTGAGTATAATGGTGTTGGTGTCCTGCAGGTTGTTGTTACGTTTAATACGTATTCTACGGACTGCAGTGACACCTTCGTTTTTCATCCCTTCAATGATATCCGTGTCGGTGACTCCAGCCAAGTCACGACAGCGAATCACGCCTTTGGACGAATTGAGTGTTGTAGGGGCGAACGAGGTCACTGGAATATCGAAAAATGTTGTCATTTTCTTGAGGTTTTCTCTTTGACCTCGTCGTCACACTCGACAAATAGCCAGCCCGATTTTAACTTTTTAAGACCTTTTGGTGTACCAATCAATCCCATAATTGTTTTCTCGATCACAAACGGAGAGAGCACATTAAGCGGTTTTGTGGCATCTTTAGACTGTATAACCATGTAGCCAGGATGGTTCGTCATCTGAGTCAGATCCAGTTTTGGTACGTTTGAGTTGGTATTTTTTTTTTTAAAATATCCATGTTGTTGGATTGAAAATTCAGCACCCGTGCTCCCCGCCCACCAAGAAGCCCAACAAGGGGACACTTTTCAAGTACCAGGGATACACAGATGTTATACTCAGTAGGTAAATTCACCTCCTGATTCATCCCATAAGACATACTCAGTCGGTAAAATTACCTCCCAATTGACCCTTTGAGCCACCGCCTTCTAGGAAGTCTTCTAAGACTTGGAAAAGGGAAAGTTAAAGGGATAGAATGTAGGGGCAACGGTGGTATCAAGAGAGATACAATGAGAAAGATAAAGAAAGTGAGCGAGAAATAAAGACCTCCTAGGGCTCGGCGTGACCAGCCGATTTGTCGAGACCGGGCCCATCCCGACCACCCGTCTAGAAGAGTAGAGGCCAAAGTAGTGTATTGCATCGGAAAGCCTCTGCTCAACTACCAGGATCCTTTCCTCCTCCGACACGGGTCGCAACCCACGGCAAACAGGTTGCCTCTACTTAGTCGCCTCTTACGACACGTAGCGAGGCACGGCGGGCCAATTCTACAACCCCGGACCCGCAGGGGGAGCCATGCAAAAGGTTATATCTTTCATCATGTAAAAGTGGTAAAAGGTTTAGTATCGACCAGCGATACGAAACCAAACAGTTGAAGGTAAAAAGATAAAATGGTAACGGTTATAAATAAATAGTTTCCCGATCAACGGGGAGTGCAAATGATGTATGACAACGAAAACAGATGAAAGGTAATTAAAATCTACCAACGGTATATATAGCACATAAAACTGTTCAAGGTGATAGCATACAAGCTATAGCTTATGATAAATATTTACTTCCTTCAGGAAGTCTATAATATAAGAAACGCTAACTGTATCAAAGAGCTCCCTAATGTCATGCACATTGTAATAATGATTACGCGTAGGTTGGAGGTCGAAACACTCCAACATAAAGTGCTTAACAGTGAATGGTTCATTGCAAGATATGCACTCTGGAGGGTCTTCTCCTTTTAGTATGTAGGAGTGGGTTAAATAAGTATGGCCGATTCGAATTCTTGCAACGACTACCTCCTCCCTACGGACAGCTCCGTAGGAAGGAGTCCATTCTCCTAGGGTTGGCTTGATGGCATGAAGTTTGTTATTCACGGCATCATTCCATGATGCCTGCCATTTCTGACGTAAACATTCTTTGATACTACGTATAAAATCCGTATACGGTGTATTAAAATGAGATGGTTCTAGTGATAGAGCCATTTTAGCAGCGCGGTCTGCTTTGTCATTACCTTTAATTCCAATATGGCTGGGTAACCAACAGTATACTATATTGTGGGAGGTACTCAGCTCAGTATGTTTAAGGAGAACATTAGCTAATAATGGATTCTCCAGTTTTCTATTATGTAGTGACTGAAGTACTGATAGTGAATCGGAGAAGATGATGCTATTTAAAATACGCTTGCTTTCAATATATTGCAATGCAAGGTCTATTGCTCTGATTTCAGCTGAAAAAATTGATGTACCATTTGGCAAGCGGACTTTTGTTGTGTGTTTTCCACTAACGAAGGCTGCAGCAGCCTTTTCCTCATCTTTTGATCCATCAGTATATATTCTTGTATAATTTTCAAATTGGGCGATTAGTTCATGGTAAGAGTTGTGGAAGATGGAAGGGTTTGTCTCCGATTTTTTTCCATCGTGTAATGTGAAAAGTACCTTTGGTTGTTGAAGTAGCCAGGGAGGTGTTTCGGAGACGGTCGTTTTCAGAATTTTTGAAAGATCAATTTTGGTACTGTCAAGGCATGGTAATATTCTAATGCCAAAGGTAGGTATGACGTTTGGTTTATTGTCATATAAGGTTTTATATTTGGGTTCAAAAACAGCCGAAAAAGCAGGGTTCAGAGGGTTTGAGCTTAATTTGAGAGCATACTGTGCAGAAAGCATTTCTCTACGTTGTGGTAAAGGTGGTTCGTTCGCTTCAACGAGTAGGCTTTCACACGGGGATGTCTTAAATGCTCCCAAGGCAAGTCTTATTCCCTGATGATGAATTGCGTCTAGCATCTTCAAATAGGACTTCCTAGCTGAACCATAGACAACGCAACCATAGTCTAGTTTCGAGCGAATAAATGTTCTGTATAAACTGAGTAGGACTTTCCTATCAGCACCCCAGTCAGTGTGCGCTATTACTTTAAGTAAGTCTAGAGACTTCAAGCATTTAGCTTTCAAATTCTTCAGGTGTGGAATAAAGGTCAGTTTTCTGTCGAAGATAATACCTAAGAATTTTGCTTCCTCAACAACTGGAATAGGTGTTCCGTCCAGCGTGAGTTTAGGTCCATCATGATGTCTTCGTAGCTGACAGAAATGCATACATACAGTTTTTGATTTCGAGAATTTGAAACCGTTAGTATTGGCCCAATTTTGAATCTTGTTGATATTTTGCTGCAATTGTCTTTCAATTGTATGCATGTGCTTGGATCGGTAACATATTAAAAAGTCGTCAACATATAGGGAGCAATCCACACCGGGAGTCAGACACTTGGTGATGCTATTAATTTTTATGTTGAAAAGCGTCACCGATAAAATACTGCCCTGGGGCACACCCATCTCTTGATCGTGCATATCAGAGAGGGTGGAGCCCACTCGTACCTTGAATTCCCTGTCTGAGAGGAAGTTTGATATGAACGAGGGCAGTCGGCCTTTTAGACCCAGATCGTGCAGGTCATTTAGTATTCCGTACTTCCACGTTGTGTCATAGGCCTTTTCCAGATCAAAGAAAACCGCTACTAAGTGTTCCTTCTTGATAAAAGCGTCGCGAATAAAGGTTTCCAGTCTAACCAGATGATCATTGGTACTACGACCATAACGAAAGCCACTTTGGAAAGGAGATATTAAATTGTTGGTTTCCAAATACCATACAAGCCGAGAATTGATCATTCATTCCATTGTTTTGCAAACGCAACTAGTTAATGATATAGGTCTATAGTTGCTAGGATCTGCGCTATCTTTGCCTGGTTTGGGAATTGGTATTACTGTTGCTTCTTTCCAAATTTTTGGTACATTATCAGTAATCCATAAATCATTGAAGATTTCCAGAAGAACTGTTAAGGCTGGTTCTGGAAGGTGTTTCAAAAACTGGTAATGTATATCGTCAGGCCCAGCAGATGTATCATGGGCCTTATTCAAAGATTCCATAAGCTCCGACAATGAAAACGGTTGGTTATAACTCTCTGAGTTATTCGATGTGAATTTCAACCGTGTTTTTTCTTTATGAGCTTTCAATCTTCGGAAAGCTTCTGAATAATTAGACGATGAGGAATTTTTGGAGAAACAATCAGCAAGTACATTAGCTATTTCTTGTTTGGTATTGAAATTGTTATTATTTAGCTTCAGATGTCGGAATGAATTGTATTTTCCCTTTCCATTTATTTTGCGGATCGTGTCCCAAACTTTCTTTACTGAGGAACGAGAGTTTAAAGTTGAAACATATTTTTTCCATGATGCTCGTTTACTTTCTTTAATTATGCGGCGAGCTTTGGCCCGAACAATACGGTACTGAGTTAAGTTTTCGGGCGTTGGACGATTATTAAATTTTTTCAGTGCTTCTCGGCGTTGTCTAATGGCTTCTTTACATTCTTTAGTGAAAGACGGTTTTGGGGTTCTTTTACAATTCGGCGAGGACTTAGGAATGGATTCTTCTGCAATCTCAATTAAGACGGATGTAAATTGTCAAATAGGATCAATATCGTTTAGGACGGTATTCCTGTTAAGTCTAGCTGTACAAAGTGTTTCAAACTTGGTCCAGTCAGCTTTCTTTAAATTCCACTGTGGAATCGTGTCATCAATTGTAACGTTGGTGTTCTTAAGAGAGATTGGAAAGTGATCACTGCTGTGAAGGTCATCAGCGACCTTCCAATTATAATCCAAAAGTAGTGAAGGAGAACAAATTGTCAAGTCGATACATGTGTATGTACCAGTTCCTGGGTGCAAGTACGTCGGAGATTTGGTATTAAATAGACACAAGTCGTGTCTAGTAATAAAATCTTCGACCCTTTTGCCCCTGTCGCTTATGTAATTTGATCCCCATAAAATATTATGGGCATTAAAATCACCGAGTAAAACAAATGGTGCAGGAAGTTGTTGAACAAGCGTGTCTAATTCATTTGGTAATAAGTTGGTGTTTGGTGGTATATAAATAGAACAAAATGTAATCACTCGATGTAGAGTGACACTCACAGCAATGGCTTGCAAATTTGTGTTTAAAGGGACTTGTATCGACTTGACAATTTGTTCTCCTTCACTACTTTTGAATTATAATTGGAAGGTCGCTGATGACCTTCACAGCTGTGATCACTTTCCAATCTCTCTTAAGAACACCAACGTTACGATTGATGCCATGATTCCACAGTGGAATTTAAAGAAAGCTGACTGGGGCAAGTTTGAAACACTTTGTACAGCTAGAATTAACAGGAATACCGTCCTAAACGATATTGATCCTATTCGACAATTGACATCAGTCATAATTGAGATTGCAGAAGAATCCATTTGTAAGTCCTCCCCGAATTGTAAAAGAACCCCAAAACCCTGGTTCACTAAAGAATGTAAAGAAGCCATTAGACAACGCCGAGAAGCACTGAAAAAATTTAATAATCGCCCAACGCCCGATAACTTAACTCAGTACCGTATTGCTCTGGCCAAAGCTCGCCGCATAGTTAAAGAAAGTAAACGAGCATCATGGAAAAAATATGTTTCAACTTTAAACTCTCGTTCCTCAATAAAGAAAGTTTGGGATACGATCCGCAAAATAAATGGAAAGGGAAAATACAATTCATTCCGACATGTTAAGATAAATAACAACAATTTCAATACCAAGCATGAAATAGCTAATGTACTTGCTGATTGTTTCTCCACAAATTCCTCATCGTCTAATTATTCAGAAGCTTTCCGAAGATTAAAAGCTCAAAAAGAAAAAACACGGTTGAAATTCACATCGAATAACTCAGAAAGTTATAACCAACCGTTTTCATTGTCGGAGTTTATGGAATCTTTGAATAAGGCCCATGATACATCCGCTGGGCCTGACGATATACATTACCAGTTTTTGAAACACCTTCCAGAACCATCCTTAACAGTTCTTCTGGAAATCTTCAATGAGTTATGGATTACTGGTAATGTACCAAAAATTTGGAAAGAAGCAACAGTAATACCAATTCCCAAACCAGGCAAAGATAGCGCAGATCCTACCAAGTATAGACCTATATCATTAACTAGCTGCGTATGCAAAACAATGGAATGAATGATCAATTCTCGGCTTGTATGGTATTTGGAAAACAACAATTTAATATCTCCTTTCCAGAGTGGCTTTCGTTATGGTCGTAGTACCAATGATCATCTGGTTCGACTGGAAACATTTATTCGCGACGCTTTCATCAAGAAAGAAAACTTAGTAGCGGTTTTCTTTGATTTGGAAAAGGCCTATGACACAACATGGAAGTACGGAATACTAAATGACCTACACGATCTGGGTCTAAAAGGCCGACTGCCCTCGTTCATATCAAACTTCCTCTCAGACAGGGAATTCAAGGTACGAGTGGGCTCCACCCTCTCTGATATGCACGATCAAGAGATGGGTGTGCCCCAGGGCAGTATTTTATCGGTGACGCTTTTCAACATAAAAATTAATAGCATTACCAAGTGTCTGACTCCAGGTGTGGATTGCTCTCTATATGTTGATGACTTTTTAATATGTTACCGATCCAAGCACATGCATACAATTGAAAGACAATTACAGCAAAATATCAACAAGATTCAAAATTGGGCCAATACTAACGGTTTCAAATTCTCGAAATCAAAAACTGTATGTATGCATTTCTGTCAGTTACGAAGACATCACGATGGACCTAAACTCACGCTGGACGGAACACCTATTCCAGTTGTTGAGGAAGCAAGATTTTTAGGTATTGTCTTCGACAGAAAACTGACTTTTATTCCACACCTGAAGAATTTGAAAGCTAAATGCTTGAAATCTCTAGATTTACTTAAAGTAGTAGCGCACACTGACTGGGGTGCTGATAGGAAAGTCATACTCAGTTTATACAGAACATTTATTCGCTCGAAACTAGACTATGGTTGCGTTGTCTATGGTTCAGCCAGGAAGTCCTATTTGAAGATGCTAGACCCAATTCATCATCAGGGAATAAGACTTGCCTTGGGAGCATTTAAGACATCCCCGTGTGAAAGCCTACTCGTTGAAGCGAACGAACCACCTCTATCACAACGTAGAGAAATGCTTTCCGCACAGTATGCTCTCAAATTAAGCTCAAACCCTCTGAACCCTGCTTTTTCGGCTGTTTTTGAACCCAAATATAAAACCTTATATGACAATAAACCAAACGTCACACCTACCTTTGGCATTAGAATATTACCATGCCTTGACAGTATCAAAATTGAACTTTCAAAAATTCAGAAAACGACCGTCTCCGAAACACCTCCCTGGCTACTTCAACAACCAAAGGTACTTTTCACGTTACACGATGGAAAAAAATCGGAGACAAACCCTTCCATCTTCCACAACTCTTACCATGAACTAATCGCCCAATTTCAAAATTATACAAGAATATATACTGATGGATCAAAAGATCAGGAAAAGGCTGCTGCAGCCTTCGTTAGTGGAAAACACACAACAAAAGTTCGCTTGCCAAATGGTACATCAATTTTTTCAGCTGAAATCAGAGCAATAGACCTTGCATTGCAATATATTGAAAGCAAGCGTATTTTAAATAGCATCATCTTCTCCGATTCACTATCAGTACTTCAGTCACTACATAATAGAAAACTGGAGAATCCATTATTAGCTAATGTTCTCCTTAAACATACTGAGCTGAGTACCTCCCACAATATAGTATACTGTTGGTTACCCAGCCATATTGGAATTAAAGGTAATGACAAAGCAGACTGCGCTGCTAAAATGGCCCTATCACTAGAACCATCTGATTTTAGTACACCGTATACTGATTTTAAACATAGTATCAAAGACTGTTTACGTCAGAAATGGCAGGCATCATGGAATGATGCCGTGAATAACAAACTTCATGCCATCAAGCCAACCCTAGGAGAATGGACTCCTTCCTACAGAGCCGTCCGTAGGGAGGAGGTAGTCATTGCAAGAATTCGAATTGGTCATACTTATTTAACCCACTCCTACATGTTAAAAGGAGAAGACCCACCAGAGTGCGTAGCTTGCAATGAACCATTCACCGTTAAGCACTTTATGTTGGAGTGTTTCGACCTCCAACCTACGCGTAATCATTATTACAATGTGCATGACATTAGGGAGCTCTTTGATACAGTTAGCGTTTCTGATATTATAGACTTCCTGAAGGAAGTAAATATTTATCATAAGCTATAGCTTGTATGCTATCACCTTGAACAGTTTTATGTGCTATATATATAGTCGGTAGATTTTAATTACTTTTCATCTGTTTTCGTTGTCATACATCATTTGCACTCCCCGTTGATCGGGAAACTTTATTTATTTATAACCGTTACCATTTTATCTTTTTACCTTCAACTGTTTGGTTTCGTATCGCTGGTCGATACGAAACCTTTTACCACTTTTAAATGATGAAAGATATAACCTTTTGTATGGCGCTAAATAGCCTCAGAGTGCTGGTGCGCCGTAAAAATTCAACTAACCAACCAACCAACCAAGATCAAAAGAAGAAACAAAGAAAGGAGCAAGTAAGAAAAATTATAAAGGAATCATGAAGAAATTAAAGTAACCAAAATAAAACGCTAAATTAAGACCTATAGCAATATGGTCTCATCGATCTGTAACCATTCTCGTCCCTCTTCCCTCTCTGCCAGTCTCGCTCTGCATCCCGCTTCATTGGAGGGCAACATACTTGTATACGCTGCGGATGACGTAACGGTGGTGAGGGGTCACCTCTTGGCGTGTGCTAAAATCTCAACAAGAAGATGATACACGGTGATATATCAAAAAGCACAATTAAGATAGAATGTCAACTAAAAAGTATTCTTTTCCTTTTTTCAATGCTTTCATTCTTATATTTGCTTTTCGTTCTTGTTATTGTTATGTTTGTTTTTGTCACCTTATTAATGTTGTTTAGACCTCATATAAAAATTTGATGGCTGGTTTTTAGATTCATTAAACGTTTTGGATCCTTAGGGATTTTGTCAAGTTGGTATGGAAGCAAACATTTTGTGAGAGCTTTCTTGATGACAGTTTAGCTCAAGGCCTCATAATATGAATCTCTAAAAGTCGATCCCGCCAATTAATCTTTGCTTTTTCTTTATTGCTGTTTAATGGCTTCTTAATCAAATAATGCTCGCGTCAACAATAATCTCAATTGAAATTTCCGCCCTTCAAAATATGTGATGTATTCTGCGTGATGGAATCATGCGTACCAGCTGTTACGGAAGAAGTTGTTATATATATATATATATATATGTATATATATATATATATATATATATATATATATATATGTATATATATGCTATATATATATATATATATAACTATTTAATAACTTGCACCAGTCCTCTACATGCGTAAGAACACATCACATAAAACTATTTACGCGCACGTAAGGACATTTATGGGAGGTGTGATTGGGTGTACAATTTCCCGCCAGATATTTCCTGTAACGCGCTGTCAAGGGCCAATACATTTAAAGTTTTGTATCACGTCTCTGCCCAACCAATCGCAATGCTTTTGCACCGGATGCTTGCGGAGCGATTCTCTCTGCTAAGGACTTTGACGTCAGTTGAACCAATTTTCTTCTGGGGTACATACGTGTTGTCTTTATGATAGAAATTTTTTCTTCGTGGTTAACGTTTGACGCTGTTAGACCTTCCTCGTTTCCTGAAATTTTGACACAAACAGATGGTCCTGAAAGTTAAGTATTTATTTGTATTAACTTGTTTCATTGTGTTTCCCTTTCTTTTGCTATGCATTCGTCACACTCCTACTGGGTCATTCCATCTGTTAACGATTGCAGCATCATTTGAAACCATAAGCAGACGCTAGATTGCGCCTCGATTAATAAATTCGTCGCTATTCTTGAATTTATATGCATGGGGTTGGGGGCAGGACTGTAGACAAAATTATCGGCCAATACCACCTGTACAAGTCGCTCATAGGGGCTCTTATAGTGGCTTGTAAAAAATGTCGCCAGCCAATTGTATAACAACCATAAAGCTATATGTATATATATTTCCCATCGTCCATTACATGAATTTATTTCATCAACATCTGTGCCTAAGAGAGTTTTGTCCATCTCTTGTCTTTGTCATACTGTTAAATACTTTCGAACAGGCTTTGCAAAAGACGGCATGTTTGTTTTCTTTCAATCGGTTCCGTACCACTTGCTTGAGTTATCCAGCTGGTTCCGTACCACTGGATTGTGTGTTACCCAGTTGGTTCCGTACCACAGGTTTTTATAATATCTTCTGTTTTGCAACGGGTTCCTTACCACTGGATTGTGTGTTAGCCAGCTGGTTCCGTACCACTGGTTTTTATATTACCTCGTTTTCCAGATGGTTCCGTACCACTGGATTGTATGATTACCAGTTGATTCCGTATCACTGGCCTATGTTTTTACCAGTTGGTTCCTTACCACTGGATTGTGTTTACCAGTTGATTCCGTTATCACTGGCCTGTGTGTTTTACCAGTTGGTTCCGTACCACTGGGCGGTGTTTAGCAGTCGTTCTATATATTTTCCGTTTGCTACTATTTCATGCTTGGCGTACTTGGGTTCCGTACCTTACTATTTGTTTCTAAATTGGTCATTTGTACTTTCTGCTTCCACCACTTCGCTCCAAGTAACTGGGCTGTGTGTTGCCCATCTCGTTTACGCCATGTTTTTGCTGGTTTCATGCTGCATTCCGCACCTCAAAATATTGACCCACAATGTTCATAGTAGTCAAATTTGGTTCCTTTACACATCCTTTCTTACTATCGCCGAATTTATTCCTCATCTCACTACAGTGAACATTGAGTGTCATAATATTACAATCAGGGTTATGCATTTGCAACGATTGCTACCTAGTAATAAACTGACATTGATGTAATTATTAACTTTGTGGCATTCCGTACAGAATGCCCCCTACGAAGAAAGCTGCGGAGGCGTCGAAAGTGACAGTGAAGAGAGCCAGACCATCGAGGTCCAAAGTCCAAGAGGCGGCGAAGAGGCCCAGAAAGAAGTCGCCACTTTCAACACCAACTGCCACCATCCCTCAACCTGGCACAGCCACAGAAGCGGCTTCGATGGACCCTCATCTTCTTAATGCTATAACCCAAGAGGTCTCCGACAGGCTCACCACCCAAATGACACAGGAGATCAATAACAGATTTTATCAGCTGGTAGCTATGCTCAGGCCGTCCACCACGGAAAATAGTCCACAAACTGGTTTTCAACATGTACCCGCCGCAGCAACAGACGACACACCAGCAGCATCTATGGTCTCCCGTGCCATAGTGGAAAACACAGCTTCACTTACAGGTACAGCGGTGGATACAGGTAACGTCGTCCAGATCGTTTCTGCCTCCGGGGGGCTTTCACAGTCACAGTTTGTAAGCTCATCGGTCTCTCCATCCACTTTAATCCCTGATAAAGTTAAGGCAAATATATGGGCGGGCTCATGCATTGATTTTTAAACTTTCCTGAGTAACGCGCAGGACGCGGGTTTTAAATTTCAGTTACATACTAACAGTACTGCTCCAGAGCTTAGCATTGTCCCAAACGTTAGGAACATTCAGCTCACAATCGGATAGTGGATTCTTGCTTGGAGCAGGTTCACTAGTGTCCTATGTGAGAAGCATCCCCTGCTTAGCACCTCTCTTCCCCACCATATGGAAACTGTCCCTAAACTTGAGGAGAGACGCGCCGATTGGAGGTACTATGATCAAAACTTTCGACAATTGGTTACAAAGGGGGAAGCCAAATGGGGTACCACACACCTAGAACTGTACATGAAGGCTGTGCTAGAGTCGAGTCATAACAGCTACACACATACCAATCCCTCACAGAGTACAAACACAAAGTATCCGAAGGAAGTGATGTTTTATTTACCACAAAATCGGTCGCTGTTCATCCGGATTTTCATGCAATTGTCAGCACAAATGCTTCAACTGTTTAGGGGGACATTCATTCGATCGCTGCCCCAAACCAATTTCGCAAACCGTTAAGGTACTTCCAAAATACAGCCAGCAACCGCAGCGACCTAACAACCAGCTTTTTCGTTTTCAACGATCAGACCAACCTCGAAACACTAACCCAAACATCAAGAATGTTGTCGGCAAATAGTGCTGACCCTTTGCCTACCCCTCTCAAAATTGACCGCTTGCAATATTTGCTTCACGAGTTCGATCCTGCAACAACGGAATACCTGCACTTAGCTTTTCGAGAAGGTTTTGATGTTGGCTTTAGGGGAACATTGCAAACACACGGAAGTAAGAATCTGAAATCGGCTCAAACTAATGCCCAAATCACTGAAGAAAAGATACAGAAAGATTTGGCAACGGGTCGCTTTAAAGGGCCTTTACGTACAAAACCATTTCCCAATTTACATATTTCGCCTTTGGGTCTAGTAGAAAAGAAAACTCCTGGGTCTTTCAGACTAATTCATCACCTTTTCTTCCCACCGGGCGACTCGGTTAACGATGGAATTCCAACTCAACAATTAGCAGTACACTACGAAGGCATTGATAATGCCATCACATGTATAAAACAACTTGGTAGGGGATGTTTTATGGCCAAAACAGACATATCAAATGCTTTCCGTATTCTTCCTATTTGTCCCATGCAATATCATTGTTTCGGCTTTTTGTGGCGGAACAGGTACTATTTTGACAAATGCTTACCAATGGGTTGTACTTCCAGTTGCCAGATATTTGAGACCTTTAGCAATTCCCTTCAATGGATAGCGAACACAAAGTTATCTATAACACACATGACACATATTTTGGACGATTTTTTGATACTTGATGCAACTCGCGTCCAATGTCAGCATAAGCTTGATCACTTCCTGACGGTATGTGCCGACAGGTATTCCTATGGCTGCGGATAAAACATTTGCCCCGTCAACAACCATGACGTACCTCGGATCCATATTAGATTCCGTGAGAATGGAGGTTCGCCTTCCCACGGACAAACTAGAAAAATGTAATAAATCCATACATTGATATCTGGCTCGAAACAAAATTACTCTCAAGGAGTTGCAATCCATCATAGGTACTCTTAACTTTGCTTGAGTAATTGTTTTGCCGGGACGAGCCTTTCTTAGGCGACTCATCAACTTGACAATTATCATCTGAAAACCGCATCACCACATTAGACTAACAAAAGGCGGAAAAGAAGACTTGAGGGCCTGGCAAAACTTTTTAACCGACTTTAACGGTAGATCCTTATTCTTACCTGACATTTGGATGACTTCCGACTCGTTGGACATGTACACAGATGCTTCTGCCTCAGTAGGATACGGTGCGGTCCCTGGCACGCACTATTTCTATGGAATTTGGGATCAGACATAGGTATATCAAAATATAACGCTTCTAGAATTCTACCCCATCGTCCTGGCAGTTAAGATCTGGGGAGAACACTTATCCAATAAATGTATCTATTTTCATACTGACAATCAAGCCTTAGTTGAAATCATAAACAAGCAATCATCTAAGGACACAACAATAATGCATTTCATTCGCAAATTTGTACTCGCTTGCCTTAAATTAAATATCTTGTTCAAGGCTAAACATATACCTGGTACACGTAACAAACTCGCTGATGCCCTTTCTCGCCAACAGGTTTCAAGTTTCCACTCCTTGGCTCCCTATGCGGACTCACACCCTCATCGCATTCCGCTTCTTCCACCCTTGACAAGCTAGAGAGTACGCTCGACCATTTGCTTAAAAATATCCTTCACCCAGCTACACAAACAACATATAAGCGGGCATGGGCGCTATATAAAGAGTTCACATCAGACACCTTGACCGAATTTTCTCTCCCAGTTTCAATAACCAATTTGGCCCTTTTCATAGCGCACTTAATCAACAAGAAATATGCAGCATCTTCGATATCCTCTTTTGTTTCTGCAGTTGGCTATGTGCACAAACTCAGCGGCTTCGCAGACCAATCGTCATCTTTCCTTATTCAAACACTGATTCAAACCAGTCACAAAAGTAAATCTCATGATGTTCGTTTGCCAATTGACAAAGTTGTACTGGACAAACTTACAGCATCGATGATGCATACCGTCTCAAACCATTTTATGCGTACCATGTATTCGGCTATGTTTACATTGGCTTTCCATGCCTTTCTCAGAATTGGAGAGATTACAGTGCAAGTGACTGCACATCAGAATGATAATTTGATACAATTATCTCAAGTCACTTTTTCCCACCAGCGTCTTACAATCACTTTTCGACACTTCAGACACGGCTCTGGACAACCATATATTTTGCATGTTGGTGCCCAACAAAACCCTGCTATATGTCCGATAGCTCATTTACAAGCATACCTGACTCTCAGTGGTAATGCTCTGGGACCACTATTCATGAACAGAAATGGGCAACTAGTTTCTAGAGTAGAATTTAATACGGAACTTAGAAGAGCACTTTCCTTTTGTGGCTTTAACACTTACCATTTTAAGTCCCATAGTTTCAGAATTGGAGCCGCCACTGAGGAGGCTAGACAAGGTTTCAGCGACAACCAAATACGGGAATTAGGCCGCTGAAGATCAGATGCATTTAAGAAATACATAAGGTTAGGCAAAAGGGTCTCGGTTTTGTAAAACTTTAGTCACTTTTTCTAAGATCGAAAATCTGCTGTGTGTGTCACTCTTTCTTTCAGGTCTCGTGGGTTTCGCAGACCTAAATCCCTGGTCATCGACTGTGCTTGTTAGGATTGCATACACTCGACCTGGACTAATCTGCATCTGCCTGCCGTTGCAACCGCCAGGAGCGTATGAGGGCACTCTAACAGCTCCGGAAGACCAACAGCGCATTCATGAAGTCCGCGGATCCGTTTCAAGGTTTTTTCCCAATCCTCCATACAGGCTGGATATATCATAACTACCGGAGCATACGAGGGTGCTCTATTGCCCCGGCAGTACATTATTCATCGATTTAGTATTGATCACGATTTATTTTTCTTTTCTTTGATGCTGGGCATTTTTGTTCTTGCCCCAACCTCTTTTGTCGTTGCCAGAAATGCAGCAAGCTCTATTTGATGTATTTCTGTTTATGGCGGTTGCAGCCTCAAAATATTTCCGTATTTTACTGTATGTGTCATTGTTCAATTTGTTTGCATGTTTACTCTTTAGACTTTGTCTGAATAGTTATGTTATCCTGTATATACATAGCAAATTTTTGGTTCAGTACATTTCATTTATTTCAATACAAAGTCAAGAAAGTGGCCAGCATCAAACACAACGTTCGTCTTTGTTTTAATTATGTACCCATAAACCTTCACTTTGTATAATTTGCACGATCGACCTAGCGAATTCTGTCTTTTCACTCTCTGTCTTTCGTTAGACTCTATCGATGTCGAAAGAGTAGGATGGTGCATGCACATTTAATTTTACAATCTCATCAAACACGTTAAGAATACAAAACACTGTGTTTTCATTCACTTTCTTTCTGACAATAACTTCCACCCCTCTTCTACATGCGTAAAAACACATCACATAAAACTATTTACGCGCGCGTGAGGACATTTATGGGAGGTGTGATTGGGTTTACAATTTCCCGCCAGATATTTCCTGTAACGCTCTGTCAAGGGCCAATACATTTAAAGTTTTGTATCACGTGTTCTGCCCAACCAATCACAATGCTTTCGAATCGGATGCGTGCGGAGCGATTCTCTCTGCTAAAGAACTTTGGCGTCAGTTGAACCAGTTTCCTTCTGGGGTGCAGACGTGTTGTCTTTTTGATAGAAATTTTTTCCCACCCCATCATACCTCCCTGTATATAATGGTTATATGCTATCTTGTTGTTAATCAGATGATTTGTTTTCTCCGTTCCTTCAGGTTTTAGGCGGTTCATCCGCAATAATATCTCACAAGACTATACAGCTTCTATATGTAATTGTTTATTAATGCCACTTGTCTCAGTGTTTCAATTGTTAGCACCGTTACTTGCTATAATTTGTTCGATCAGTTATATTGCTGTGAATAACTAATTCTGGTTTTAGTCTGCTCAGTAGATAACATTCATGTTTACGGCGGTTGCAGCCTCAAAATATTTCTGTATTTTACTGTATGTGTCATTGTTCAATTTGTTAGCATGTTTACGCTTTAGACTTTGTCTAAATAGTTATGTTATCCTGTATATATAGAGCAAAGTTTTGGTTCAATATATTTCATTTATTTCAATACAAAGTCACGAAAGTGGACAGCATCAAACACAACATTTTTGCACGACCGACCTAGCGAATTCTGTCTTTTCACTCTCTGTCTTCCTTTAAACTCTATCGATGTCGTAAAGAGTAGGATGGTGCATGCACATTTAATTTTACAATCTCATCAGACACGTTAGGAATACAAAACCCTGTGTTTTCATTCACTTTCTTTCTGACAATATCTTGGACCCCTCTTCTACATGCGTAAGAACACATCACACACACACACACACGCACACACACACACATATATATATATATATATATATATATATATATATATATATATATGTATATATATATATATATATATATATATATATATATATATATATATATATATATATATATATATAATTTGTTTTCCGTGTTGGTTTGCATCCATGCTCTGATTATATTTTGTATAGGCTGAACTTGTATTGTCGGAATGAATTTTATCCGTAACAGATGGTTGGAGTTTGGCCTATATATCTAATAGCAAGCATGATGAACATGTTTACTAAGTTTGGGTTCTAGAGACAGCCTTTATTTTGTCCTTAAAAGTGTGTAGCGACGAATTGGTTCCGCTTGATGGAAAGTTTCAGTAAGATGACAGAATAGTGTGGATCTATATAAGATTATTTAAAACTTGGGATGATCTGGAAATAATTTTTTGATCCTCATCGTGGTGCTCAAATTGTCTCTTAGATTTTCATATTAAGGGTATTATATTGGAATTAACCATTTACTATTTTTACATCTAAAGCGGAATCATTTTGATTAGTGTGTTCGATTTTAATATGAGATAACTTTGGTGTATTTATATTATTCACTGTAATTACAAAATGCTTAAAATTCGGACTACACACTATCTGGGATTATTGTGAATTCGTTTGGAGACATTTTGGGTTATATCATTGTGATACAGAAAGACGCTTGGAGCATTAACACATTCGAGTCAACCGACAAATCAGCTAACTTCAATATTGAAAATGCATGTCTGTTATTTAGTTTACAACTATATATTGTTTAATGTAATTTATCAAGAGCGGTTTTATGTTCACTAGTAGTTCCTCTTTTCTTAAATACATCATATTCCAGCAGTACACATCGATGGTCCTTAAATGTCTCTTTGCTCCAATCGCTGCTTTGGCGTGTGTAAAGTGGTTCGTGGTGTGGGTGTGCCCCTCTGTTAATTGATTTGGCGATCGTTATCCAGAGGATGACCTCCCTCGATGTTATTGCCCAGTGTGAGTGGATACATAGAACATTACCAGAGAACTGAGCGAGACTATTGAAAGGAAATAACAAACACGAGCCCCCTTAAACAATAAAAATAAAATAAATTTTAATTAATTAATACATAAACTAATATTGCAGTTTCAATCCAACCGATTTACACTAACGGAATTTAATATCAATGTTCAATTTCCGGATTCGTTCATCATAGTAAAGAGTGGTGAAATGAGTACAATGTCCATCACCTAGCGTTGTTCCACTCTTGACTTTGTGTATTCCACGTCTAGCGTGTATGCTTGGTTCTTCCTCTGACCCTTCTATTCCGAACTCTCTATTTTTGGGCTTCCATCTTGGACTGTCTTCATCGGGTTCTCGGGGAGGGATATAGAAAGCTGTTCCTTTAAATGACAAAATTACGCCTAATTCGCTATGTGTATCACAATATATCCGTATATAAAAACTTCTCTTATTCAGAATTATTAATAGCTATCCACACTGCATAAATTCTGACATAATGCGACCTTAACGATTAACGGTCCTTAAAAATGTATTGTATTTGAGGTAAGGTGCCATCGTTATCTCTAGTTACAAATGACTATTGCAATATACATCCAAGTCTGACCTTAATTAAACAGTTCATCGCCCTGGCTTCCCGCGGCGATTGGCTGGAAATTAATTATTTGATTACATCATAATCCCTATGAAATACTACACATCTGAATATGTGGATTACATCATAAATATCTATAAAATACTAAACATTTGAATGTGTGGATTACATGCAATCCGTCAATTCTGGTTGGTTGGTTGGTTAGTTGAATTTTTACGGCGCACCAGCACTATGAGGCTATTTAGCGCCATACAAAAGGTAGGAAGGAGTCCATTCTCCTAGGGTTGGCTTGATGGCATGAAGTTTGTTATTCACGGCATCATTCCATGATGCCTGCCATTTCTGACGTAAACATTCTTTGATACTACGTATAAAATCCGTATACGGCGTATTAAAATGAGATGGTTCTAGTGATAGGGCCATTTTAGCAGCGCGGTCTGCTTTGTCATTACCTTTAATTCCAATATGGCTGGGTAACCAACAGTATAGTATATTGTGGGAGGTACTCAGCTTAGTATGTTTCAGGAGAACATTAGCTAATAATGGATTCTCCAGTTTTCTATTATGTAGTGACTGAAGTACTGATAGTGAATCGGAGAAGATGATGCTATTTAAAATACGCTTGCTTTCAATATATTGCAATGCAAGGTCTATTGCTCTGATTTCAGCTGAAAAAATTGATGTACCATTTGGCAAGCGAACTTTTGTTGTGTGTTTTCCACTAACGAAGGCTGCAGCAGCCTTTTCCTGATCTTTTGATCCATCAGTATATATTCTTGTATAATTTTCAAATTGGGCGATTAGTTCATGGTAAGAGTTGTGGAAGATGGAAGGGTTTGTCTCCGATTTTTTTCCATCGTGTAATGTGAAAAGTACCTTTGCCGTCAATTCTGTCAATGAACTAAAAACTGTAAAATTAAAGAAAGGAATTGCATAACAACTCTAACATATCAACAGATTTCTATGAAATTGAATAAACGATACATAGCATGGACCATAAGTATAACAAACACATTTGCATAAAACCAAACAACAAAATAGAAAATCACATGGAAATTAAAATTGCATACCTTAATGCTGTTTATTTTCCACACAATCGTCGTCCTAGCACTATAGCCTGTCTTTCTTTTCAAGACAGCTATCTGGCCTCTTTACTTGTTAACGAGGGAAAACACTATCCTTTTAGGTTTCCCACAGAGTCGACCTGTCTTCGCTCAAGCAATATTTCTGACTAACTAATTTTGACTAAAGTCGGTAAATTTAAACTCCCATAACTTTAAAAGTGTACGAATTAATTTTAACTGACCAATCGCAAGCAACTGTTCCTAAATTTTCCCCAAAATAATCGTGTCTTTCATCAGATTTTGACAGCCTAGAATACGATACAATCAACTTTCCTTTGAAGATCAATTATATGACATGCGGTCCTTTACAAACAGATAAGTAGCTTCACGTGGGTTGGTGGTTCTTTCCGGGGATTTCCCGGTTTCTTCCTCCACCGTTAATACTAGCCGCCATGTATAGCCTATCGTGTGCTGAAAAATAGCGTTAAGCCCCACAACAACAACAACAACAAACCGATATGGTCGGTATTTCTAATGTTCTCTCTGCCAAGTTACCGTTACAATGAATGGGTTAGTTCTACTGAACCTTGACGTAGGCCCTTTTATGTTTCAGAGATGAAATAAGGGAAATATCAAAGTGACCTTTCTCAAAGACTTTTCTGGCTTGACTATGATACAATTTTAATGCACAATTTATTCAACTTGAATTTGAAACCGTTAGTATTGGCCCAATTTTGAATCTTGTTGATATTTTGCTGCAATTGTCTTTCAATTGTATGCATGTGCTTGGATCGGTAACATATTAAAAAGTCATCAACATATAGAGTGCAATCCACACCGGGAGTCAGACACTTGGTGATGCTATTAATTTTATGTTGAAAGCGTCACCGATAAAATACTGCCCTGGGGCACACCCATCTCTTGATCGTGCATATCAGAGAGGGTGGAGCCCACCCGTACCTTGAATTCCCTGTCTGAGAGGAAGTTTGATATGAACGAGGGCAGTCGGCCTTTAAGACCCAGATCGTGTAGGTCATTTAGTATTCCGTACTTCCATGTTGTGTCATAGGCCTTTTCCAAATCAAAGAAAACCGCTACTAAGTTTTCTTTCTTGATGAAAGCGTCGCGAATAAATGTTTCCAGTCTAACCAGATGATCATTCGTACTACGACCATAACGAAAGCCACTTTGGAAAGGAGATATTAAATTGTTGCTTTCCAAATACCATACAAGCCGAGAATTGATCATTCTCTCCATTGTTTTGCATACGCAGCTAGTTAATGATATAGGTCTATAGTTGGTAGGATCTGCGCTATCTTGCCTGGTTTGGGAATTGGTATTACTATTGCTTCTTTCCAAATTTTTGGTACATTACCAGCAATCCATAAATCATTGAAGATTTCCAGAAGAATTGTTAAGGATGGTTCTGGAAGGTGTTTCAAAAACTGGTAATGTATATCGTCAGGCCCAGCGGATGTATCATGGGCCTTATTCAAGGATTCCATAAGCTCCGACAATGAAAACGGTTGGTTATAACTTTCTGAGTTATTCGATGTGAATTTCAACCGTGTTTTTTCTTTTTGAGCTTTTAGTCTTCGGAAAGCTTCTGAATAATTAGACGATGAGGAATTTGTGGAGAAACAATCAGCAAGTACATTAGCTATTTCATGCTTGGTATTGAAATTGTTGTTATTTATCTTCACATGTCGGAATGAAGTGTGTTTTCCCTTTCCATTTATTTTGCGGATCGTATCCCAAACTTTCTTTATTGAGGAACGAGAGTTTAATGTTGAAACATATGTTTTCCATGATGCTCGTTTACTGTCTTTAATTATGCGGCGAGCTTTGGCCCGAACAATACGGTACTGAGTTAAGTTTTCGGGCGTTGGGCGATTATTAAATTGTTTCAGTGCTTCTCAGCGTTGTCTAATGGCTTCTTTACATTCTTTAGTGAACCACGGTTTTGGGGTTCTTTTACAATTCGGCGAGGACTTAGGAATGGATTCTTCTGCAATCTCAATTAAGACGGATGTAAATTGTCGAATAGGATCAATATCGTTTAGGACAGTATTCCTGTTAAGTCTAGCTGTACAAAGTGTTTCAAACTTGCCCCAGTCAGCTTTCTTTAAATTCCACTGTGGAATCGTGTCATCAATTGTAACGTTGGTGTTCTTAAGAGAGATTGGAAAGTGATCACTGCTGTGAAGATCAGCGACCTTCCAATTATAATCCAAAAGTAGTGAAGGAGAACAAATTGTCAAGTCGATACATGTGTATGTACCAGTTTCTGGGTGCAAGTACGTCGGAGATTTGGTATTAAATAGACACAAGTCGTGTCTAGTAATAAAATCTTCAACCTTTTTGCCCCTGTCGCTTATGTAATTTGATCCCCATAGAATATTATGGGCATTAAAATCACCGAGTAAAACAAATGGTGCAGGAAGTTGTTGAACAAGCGTGTCTAATTCGTTTGGTAATAAGTTGGTGTTTGGTGGTATGTAAATAGAACAAAAAGTAATCACTCGATGTAGAGTGACACTCACAGCAATGGCTTGCAAATTTGTGTTTAAAGGGATGACGCTATGTGGGGCTCTATTGTTCACAGCAATAGAAACCCCTCCCGAGGCCCTGTCAACGTTCTGTAAGTAGGTGTTAAACAGGGAGTAGTTTTTAAGTGTGATGTTGTCCGTATCTTTTAAAAAGGTTTCCTGAAGGCAGAGTATTGCAGGATCATATTCGTTTAAAAGCAGGAGAATATCATTGTAATTGGCTTTAAGTCCTCGACAATTCCATTGTATGATCGTGTTCTTCATTATAAGTTTAGATTGGAGATTTTGGAGCTAGGTTAGACTTTTCGCGGAGAGAATCTATATGGTTATTTCTACGGAGGAAGTACGGGGATGATTTTTTTGTTAGGTCTGGAGCTACTTTGAGAACATGGAGCAGTATCTTCTGCATCCATGCTCTCAATGTCCCCAAACCTGTTATAGAGTTTGATGGGGTCTTCTGACCCCTTTTGCTGCCTATTTCCTTGTGATCTGTTTTTGTTCTTTGGTGATTTCGGTTGTTGAGTATTATTGAATGTTGTTTGGGTAGATGCCGTGGTTTTTTGTGCTTGGTAATGGGGGGTGTTAGTGCTTGATGTTGACTCGGGTGCATCTGTCTGCGTTTGAGCGTCCTTCGTTGCCTTGGGATTGTTCTTCACTGCAGTGGAGAAGGATGGGCCAGGAAGAGATGTTTTTGCCTGTACAAGCTTTCTGGCCTCTGGATAGGGAATGTTGGATGTGTATTTAACCCTCTGTATTTCCTTCTCCTGTTTCCAGGTATCACAATCCTTGGAATTGGCGTGGTGCTCCTTTCCACAGTTGACACAATGCGGAGTGGAATATGATATGGACGATTTAATACGCGAGTTTCGTATTATTGACAGTATGTCAACAAAGATTTTACCAATGAAAGTTATCAAGTACGAAAATAATTATCATTAAACATGGTGGTAACAATAGTAATAGAAAACAAGTGTTTCTAGATCAGAGATCCCCTACTCCGACAAACATTTGGAGGTGTAGCGGTCTCTGAGATAGAATCCTTGTTTTCTATTACTACTGTCTTAAGCACTAACCGTATATACGATACAGAGAGGAATTGAACGCGTACACATATTGCTGTCTAGAGCAACACGAAAGCAAAAATAAAATCAATACTATCTTTTACTACTCAATCACTCTCTAATGTCTTGAATTTTTGTCCGTCTGTGCGTGTGTACATGTCAGTGCGATTAGTTCTCGAATTTTGTCGAAGATATTACAGTATCTTACCGCTTCAATACCGCTTGGCTTTAATAGGAAATTCACTATCAACAACCTTACCGTCATAAGTCATCCAGTATTTCTTTTAATTCTTTGAAATGACGAAAGATATTTTTACATTGATTTAAATATATTGTTTCATATTACATCCATCAACATCAATAGCCCTTGTAAATTTTTCCATTTTTAGGAAAGGACAAATGTACTTAAACACGGATATTAACATGTATCTTTTCCGATTCTGCATAAATAAATATAAATATAAATGTTCGCATAACCTGTGTGCAGATGAACACACACACAGACATTATATATATATATACATACATTTCTGAGCACTCAGCATTGTCGTTGAAACAGACAAATCTGGGGGACATAGATGTGGGCGGCTCAGCAGCCAGTGGTAATTCCTGCAAACTTTTGCTGTATTTTTCGATTGCAAAGCATTGAAAACTGGACATGAACTTGCGATGTTCGTATCATAGAATATTTTCCTGAGGTCTGCTTTGGGGCACGTCATATAATAATCGCTTTTAAAATTGATCAGTAGTCCATCTAAAAATAAAACAAAGCTATGAAAAATCTTCCTGGTGATCTGATAACATGACGAGATGACGTCATTGTTCTGAATGCGATAAAGACAAATATACTATGATTGTGTTAGTAAAGATTACACAACTGTATGACGAAACTGGGAAAAGCCTAATAAGCATTTGTCTGTCAGAGAGAGAGAGAGAGAGAGAGAGAGAGAGAGAGAGAGTGAGAGAGAGAGAAAGATAGAGAGAGAGAGAATATATGAAAAATGTGATTATCTATTGAGGTCATTAAGAAATATTTCCATACCGGCACACAATAGTTGCACTCTTTTGTCTTCTGCATTGATATCTTCGATAAGAAAAACATTTAATATTTACAAAAGTTGTTGTCGGGCTTAACGCCATTTTTCAGCACACGATAGGCTATACATGGCGGCCAGTATTAATGGTGGAGGAAGAAACCGGGAAATCCCCGGAAAGAACCACCGACCCACGAGAAGCTACTGGCAAGCTTTCTCACATATCCACATTCGCCTAATCCTAGACTCGAACCCACGCAGACAGAGGTGAGATGGCAGTGATCCGTAACGGGGAGCACTTTAGACCACTGGGCCACTCGGGCCCCATTTACAAAAGTAGATCAGATGCACTTACTGTGTAATCAATACACAAGATCGTACACGGTTTACTAAATGCAGCCATTTTCTGGGGAACTCGGGAAAGACTTTTAACCCTCGATTTAAACTCATCACTCGTACCCCAGGAGACAGTGAAGGATCCTATAAACTCACCGAAGAAAGTGAATTAATAAGTTTCCGATATTTGTTTCTGTCACAAATTTTAATTATATTTCATAAGATTACTTGAAAAGAATTGTTGCATAGCGTCGAGTTTACTCCTGGCCAGGACTCTGCTAACGAAACCTGTAAACAATAATCCATATGAAATTAATTTTGCTTATGATGTATTATTGTGTACGTCAGAAGTTATAAATCCGTCGAAAACAGAAGCGTTCTATTTTAGTGTATTACATTGCTACAAACCTGCTTAGTATGGCGCAAACTGCGATCTCTTAAACACAATATATATCTACGTGTTTAGAGCTGAGAGTGTGATTCATGAAGAGATGTATAGGTATGATTGACCCGCTAAGTTTTATTGAAGTCTACGTGCTAAAATCTTACTGACTGTTTTGTAGAATATTTACACTTAAGCGTAACATAACTTCAGACAAAAACTGCGGTATGTCGCATTCGGGTCGACTTATCAAGACAGCCGAGTTATGATTACAATACATTATGACAACATCGTGACATTCCCGTTTTTTATGACCAATACTCATTGGACGGAAGGCTCGGAGATATTTTAAAGGACGCAGATAACCGTGTCTACGTGCAATTTTAATTAGTATTTATCGGATGTGAATTAAAAGTGTGTCATTTTAGTGGTTAATTTGCTAGCAAATCAAAGGTTTTTAGTGCCTATTGCAGGGAGTACAGTGCTTTTCGGTCAGAGTAGGATTCGAAACCGCAAACATCTGAGCATGAATTAAGTATTCAACCAATTAACTCGTCCACGGCGACTTCCGGAATCAAAAGTGACTGCTTACGATTGAGCATTCAAGTTTAAGCTGCACGTGGTCAATTCACTTGTGACCAAAATTTTTATAATTAAATTTAAAGTTTTGACTAATTTTTGTTAGCATAAAAATTCAAGCTAACCATGTGTGTATCTATCAAGTTTGTTGTTGTTGTTCTTGTTGTGGGGCTTAACGCCATTTTTCAGCACACGATAGGCTATACATGGCGACCAGTATTAATGGTGGAGGAAGAAACCGGGAAATCCGCGGAAAGAACCACCGACCCACAAGAAGCTACTGGCAAGCTTTCTCACATATCCACATTCGCCGAATCTTAGACTCGAACCCACGCAGACAGAGGTGAGATGGCAGTGATCCGTAACGGAGAGCACTTTAGACCACTGGGCCACTCGGGGCCCCTCTATCAAGTTTTAGAACCATTCTTGCTAGGAATCATTGTATCCAGTGCGGAAAAGCCATTGAACATTTAGAAACCTTGCGCTTGTGTACAGGAGAATAAAATGCCATTACGCCTTACAAAATCACGCGACAGCAACGATTACTCAAGAATTTCCGCAAAGTCCACAGTGATGGAAATTACCGAAGTACCGGTACAGTGAATAGGTCCCGTAATAAGTACAGCTGGAAACAAATACCGCGGTAAACCGGTATAAAGGCAATACCTTGCATCTCTAATATATTACATCTAAACAACCACATGAGTGTGTCTTTCTGTGTGTAATGCTTGCCAAACAAGAGGTGGCGAGTTCGAAACTCGCGGCGACATCGAAATTGTTTAAAAACCATTTTGTATTTTTCTGCTCAGACTTTCTTTTAAACTCGTTCATCCCAATTTATTTTTACACTTTTTTATCTCCGTCCTAATCTAATCTTAAATATTAACATCAACATTTGTTTTTCTCTCAGTGTGTCCCGTCTGCCAAACAAGAGGTCGCAAGTTTGAAATTCGCGGCTGCAACCCATTTGTAAAATATGTTTTGCAATTTTATTTTTAAGCTTTCTTTCAAACTCGCTCATGTCAATTTGTTTCATTTATATTTTTTTTACTTTTACTTTTTTTATAATGAACCATGTTACGAATGGCTAATAAGCCGAAATATTTATTTGCATGGAGATGTCACGAACTCCCTTACACTTAGTGGAATACTTAAGATGAGAGGGTGAATGTTAAAGACGGGCGATAGTTACTATATCGCATTTATTGACATATAACACTAATAATGCACACTACGTTAAAAATCAAAATCACACACACACACACACACACACACACACACACACACACTTCCTCGATTATATTTCGAAATTTCCCTCTCCAGGACACTCGGTGGGGCTGTATGGAGGCGTGCACACCCACACTTCTGTCTCCATCTTGACTGCTTTATCCTCTAAAAACACATCAAAATATATGTATGACAGCTTCCTTTACACACTATACAGGTATCATGCAGGAACACATGTTTTTTCTTAAAATCGCAACGTCAGTATAGCTCAGTGAGTGTAATCAATGTTCACTCTTGGGAACAACACTGTTAATTTGATGCATTTGTGTGATAGGAGATTTGTTTCGCTTTGTTCTTCAACGATATGTGATGATGAAATGTAATAACGAGTTCTTACACAATGTGCCACAAATAAGACAAACTAATTTTGACACAACTGTATCCTAATTTCTAGTGAAAATATGAATACATTAGAATAGACAGTGTGCTCTTTCAGATGCATATCGGTCATAGCAAGGATACAATTTTTTTTTTAATTTCAGTAAAGTCGATTGTGACGGAAACTGCCAAAAATTAGTCAACACAGCATCGAGGGCAATTAACCAGCCTATAGCACGAATAACATAGCCTCAGCCATATTTTTTTATCAAAGAGAGAATAATTGTGTTTAATAAATCGACAATGCCTTGTTCTAAATTGAGTAGAGGGTAGTCCATTAGATCAGATTCTGGCGTCTGGCCACAAATTGTCCCTGAATGATAGTATCATGTACATCATTGTGTGTGCATGTTCGTATGTGTTTTACTTAATAGACCGTTAAAGATAAATAAATTAACCCTGGACCTTTTCCTTGCTACATATTTTCAGACTTGTTTAATTAGGTCTTTTGTTAGAATGTACTCACTCTGAAACTGTATCTTTGCCAAATCTAGATTAGAACAACACGTTTCGTGTTACACTTTTTAGGGAAACAAAGGCAACCTGTAAAAGATAACTGTGCATACTTGGCGTGTCACCCAGAATGGGACTGTTTACATGTTTTAGGTTGTATTGAATGCATGTGAAACATTGTTTAGAAATAAAGATGGCATCGATACTCTACTTAACACTTGAACATTACAGTTACTTACCAAAAGTTTGAAGTACGGATGATTTTGACTACGGATATTATTCAGTGTTATGTGAGCTCATGGAAAATAATTTTTCTTCAAGTAGAAAAATGCTGTTCTAAAAAGGTATGCAATTATAAAGGTCAATTTTCATAGTACCTATATTACAATATAATTGACAACAACATATTTCTCTTTTCTTGTCTTTCACAGGACACCCGTTGAAAATTTTTTATTCTTATTATTTATATCTGTATATCAAGACCTCTCTCTCTCTCTCTCTCTCTCTCTCTCTCTCTCTCTCACACACACACACACACACACACACACACAACCCACTTTATATGAATAAAGCATCAAAGAAAGCGTACGACGTTGGTTAAAACGTTAAAATATGTATATTTTAGACACTCAATTAACCATAAAAATCCTCGGCATGCATTACCTTTTGATCAGAAAATAAAATCAGATACATTTGACAAAATAACTGACACTGAGAACCAAGATGTCCATATGAGCTTATAGAAGTACTTGAATCATAAAAAAGACTGCTCAGTTCCCGGAACACGAGGGGGAAGAGTTGGTGTCCAAGCGTTCAATATCTTTTTTGTTCGAGGCAACCGTTTAAACTCAGCAAAATGCACATGATCGTCATTCTTGCGTGATCAAGTAGAAAAAAGGATAAGTTGTATATGGCTGGCTTTTCAAGAATTTTATGAAAAAAACAAAAACAAAAAAAAAAACAAAAACAAAAAAAACAACAAAAAAACAGCAACGACCGCCCCCCCCCCAAAAAAATAAACTCCACAGGTATTTAACGGAAATGGTGTTCGAAGCTGACATAGAATATTTGTCGTGTACAATTTATTATTGGCAGTAATATATTTTGACAAATATATGGACTATATTTTGACAAATATATGCGCAATTGCTTTAAGTGTTTCGTTTGACCCTATGTTTTCTGTTTTTGAGGTATTACTGGATAATTGTTCTAAAAAAAACAATACTGTATAATCTTATTGTCTGAGGGTGAATTCATCAGATTTTATAAAGTGTGATCATTTGTTTATTCGACCCCAATCCCACATTGTATGCTGCTATCTATAGTTCGAGGTAATCAGTCCAAAACGTGTTTAATCACATCATTCTGATCATTATCATCTTGTTTTTGGAAGAAAAAAAAATCTCACACGACAAAATTCAATGTACGGTTTGCTCCAGAAATTTATATATTACACACCAACATATAAGCATGTTCAATCAAATGCAGTTTTACTTCACATCAAAAAGCAGTGCCAAACCATTAAATGTATTTTTTTCAATAAAAGAAAAACATCAGAGGAAAAACAAAACAAGCAAAATTAAAAATAAACAAAGAAAAACAACAACAACAACAACACACACACACACACACACACACACACACACACACACACACACATACAAAACCCTATTAAACAGGTCGAATTACTTTTAGTTTTGAAACACGAGAAGCAAATTATAACATGTCCGTTTATTAATAGAACAGTTCACTGTTGTTCCATCTTCCGTGATTCCTCTACTGCATAACTTGACAAGTTTCTCTTGTTGCCATACTGATATCTCATTACATAATGCATAAGACAGGTATGTACTTGCAAGATGGACGAAGACAACCAACCATACTGGGTGATCGTTAACATCAGCACGACTGGAATCAGAGAGATAATATAAAGTTTATGTTGAGAACCTTGAGCTCATGTTATTTTTTAAATGTGCTGATTTAGTTTAAGATACAAATAAGAACAAATATGAAAAATCAAGCAACTAACCATCCAAATTAGGGAAAATAAGTTGTGTACATAACAATAAATGAAATTAAAGATAACATTCTTATTTTATTGCATTTTTTTTTACATCCTAAAAACTCATAAATAAAATTTTGCAGACAGAACAGTTTGCTCGCATTTTGTTTAAACTCATATTATTTTTTAAATATTTTTCTTTGAAAGATTTCTGCATTGTTTTGACTTTGCACCTGCAGACGACACTTATCGGCAACTATGGCAACTGTACACAGTCTCCGTGTACCAAAGAATATGTACAACAAAAACAATACAAAAGATCGATCAGAAAAACTAGAAAAGCATGCAATAAAGAATCTGAAGTCTCATAGATCCGATGACATAGAGGTCACATATCGAGAGCTGCAAGAAAAGCTAGAGAGAAAGCAGAAGTTGGAAGACGAGTTGGACCAACTGAACACAGAAATCCACTACCTTCAACATCATTTACGGAAAGTCAGGAGACCTAGAACACCGACAGGTAATTTATCGAGTTTACAATCAATTAATGATGATCGCCACCATTATTATATATAACAACATATCATCTTCTTTGGTGTTCTAGAGCTATCTCATGTTACACTTATACAGAGGGCAGAGGGTTCCAGTACTACGTAATTTCTTCAAATTACAAATATTTTCAACACAGCAAATATACTCCGTCAAAAAAAAAAAATACATATTGAATCAAACCTGGAAGAAAATACTGGACCAACATTAGTACTGATAACCGGGGATAGGTTCCAAATTTTGACCAACGTTAGTACTGATAACCGGGGATGGGTTATCAGTACTTTTTTCCAACGTTATATAGTTAATTGTTTTATTTATCAATTGGTGATTTGTCGGGTGAAATTTTATTTAATGAATACTGATAATGCTTTAATTGCAAATGGTAAAATCGAACGAAAAGTGAAGTACATTTAGATTTAATTTAGTATCTTATCAATTTATTTTATGTAATTCTTTACCATCAAACTGATAGGATGTGGTTATGCAGGCACACAATTAAATAGCCTATTAAAAGACCGTGTTGACGATATCAAGAAAGAAGGTACAATATTACAATGCTATTTCATATACTAAACATAAATCAAGTTGAAAATATATGAACAATAAAATTTCGATATTTTACTTTTGCTGGTATTTTTTATCTTATTATAAATAGAATGTCGATCCGCAATTTAATTTCAATGTATTGCCTATCTTTTCAGAGTATACATTTGATGTCAGAATTGTAGAAAATGCCACCTCTCTAAAGCTTGACCTTCGTGGGATGTATATACTTGTCGTGGGGCAGGATGGTCTGCATCTGAAGCACAAAATGAGCGAACAATGTTTGCACAGTCTGTACTATCCCTATGTCAGAAAATACCAAATACAGCGAGAAAAGGAGATAGTCACTATTGAAACCGGAAGAGGAAGTACAGTCGGCGAAGGGGAGCTGCATTTCAGGACTCCACGCGCAAAAGAGCTATATAAGTGTACACTTGCTCTGGCACGGCATCATGCAGATATTGTCACGACGTATATAAAACAGGGACGTCGAACTTAAATTTATCGTAGTAGTATATTCAGGTTAAACCTTTGAATTACGAAAATAGCATTTACATGTTTGAATGCAGATGAGGCTTTAGGAGTAAAAGTTCAAGAATGTCATTGGATGTTGACTGTTTTTTTTATTTACAATTACCAGTTGATAATCCAGAGCTGATACATTTAGCCTTGTGCATTTTTTAAAACAGTCTTCATAACAAAATTAATTTAAAACCTTCTCATTAGGACTTGTGTCTGATCCAAACTTCATGATCTTACCTTTTATATTCATGATACATTACAGATAGATAGAGCTAGAAATGCTCTATTTTTATTCATCCCTTAAGAATTATTCTTTAGTTATATTCTGTTCATTATACAACATATCCTCACAACTTGGCACAATGTAGGCATACGACCTCTCGCAGTTTGGCATGGGAATTGTCTTCTGAGGCGAAGGACATAGGGGTAATGCAGATATACGTGGACTTGCTCTAGACTGCATGCCAACTAATTTTGAGTGGATAAGCATTTTGATACGGTAATTAATTCCCTGTAAGACAACGCCGATTTCTTTATGAAAGTTGCAGTTTCAAGTCTTATCCATCGTACCTACGCCCCGACCCATTCATGCACACGAGTTTTTAGGCTTCGTGCATTGCTAATATAAAGGACAATCATAGCGGATTCAATACACGAGTCCAGATTGGTCCTCGTGGCGAGTCCATAATCAAGGTGGCATCAGCAGATGATTTTATATCATATTGCCTTAATTCAGGCAAGGTACCAGGCACTAGCTTCAACATACAAGAACTTGTGTATACAAAAATAACTTACCAATTTCTCTTGAAATACATCGTTCCCACACATAACAAGTCACCTGGGGAGGCATCGTACATATTATTAAACGAGTCACCTGGGGAGGCATCGTACATATTATTGATTAATTTATGGAAACTCAGTTGATAGTTTCGAAGAATAAAACGGAAGGAGGGTAAAAGATTGTTGCTTATTGGGTAACTGATGGTAAACTCTTCCTCGACGCTACCTACGATGATGCACAGCCCCAATAAAATACGACCAAACGAAGTGAAAGAACTTACATCAGGATATATAATCCAGTTGGCTGGCACCAAGGACACTGATGGTCCAGAATCCCAAATCATTTTATTTTTTCTCATTGATCTCCGCTAGTCTATTACGTTCTCCTGATATTATCAGAACCATGATAAAAATAATAATTAGTCCATATCAAAACATGCAAACTAACATAGTCCAATATCAATAATATATACTAATTACATGAATGTATTTGACGTTCGTTACTCGAATTCAATGAAATCTAATAGTATATATTCATTTGAATTGTTTTTCTCATATTGTAATTACATACATTTTACGATCAAACTCAACTAATTTTAATTGCAATAAAACTTGTATTGATTTAGTTCATACAATTACATACAATACTTCCATTTATCGGAAATTCAACAAGTGTTAATAGTAACGATGATGACGATAATGGCGACTACGATGATATTCTTTATGATAATTATGATGCTGATTCGCAACAAAAGTTGTTAATGGCACGACATGGCAAAATTTTCCTCTTGCAACAAATATACTTTAATTTTGTTAATTTCACGATTTATCGATACTTAAAATATATGCTCAACATCTCTAACCTGTGGGGTTATATAGTAATTTAGACAAGCCTATATCGTTGGGGCTTTGAATATATACGCATACCGCTTGTTAATATTTGACGCAAGCAAGTTAATACAAGCTAATTAAATTATACGTAAGTGCTTTGCTATATATTCGTGTTATTTATCCCATATCCCAAGTACTATAAGTCTACTTTATATGCGTTATTTATTTATTTATTTTGTTGAATTTGCGGTCTCCCTATTATGATCAAAATATGGGATTTTGTTTCAGATTTAGGGTGATACTGGCAAACTTGAACATGCTCTATATATATTCGAAAACTCTTTGACATATCTAACTTCTACTAATTCGACCTCCATCGCGAGTTTCCACGGCCCTTTTCAGTCGATACTAACAAGTTCTAACGTATTCCGTAGTAAGTAAATTCTACATGTACTAGTTCGTGAGTATGCATCTAGCGGTCTCAGCAGTAGAACGGTAAGAAAAAGTTTGGAGGGAAGAAGAATCTTGGGCTATGGAGCCTCATGCATACAAATAAATGGGTCTGCCATTTTGAAAAGGATATCACAATTAAAATTATAAGAAAAAAAAAAAACTAGTGGAGAGGATGATTTATGTTCACGCTATTGATTTTTCAGTCTGCCTCTTCTGCAGACAGAAAAAGAGGTGGGAAGACAATACTAAGGAGTCGACAGGCATGGGATGTTGAGATTCCCAAAGGGCAGTAGAGAACAGGGAAAGATGGAGAGAATTGGTTGCAAAGTCAACTGTGGTGCCCCAACGACCTGTTGGGTTAAGGGATTGATGATAATGATGTTGATGATGATGATTGATTTTTCGCATGCTGATAAATAATGCCGAGTGTCAACTGATTGGACATTCATTAGATTTATAACACCTAATATATCTACCATTTTCATGCGGATTGCTAAACATACTGTATACAACACGAATTCTTAATGGGAACAATGAACGTATTACTTCTCAATGTGGTGTTTAAGTACTATTGAAATTTGGATTCTTTGTTTTACAAATATCTCTCAAGAGAATGTATTTACAAACAGAGAACCAGTCAAGAAATTTCACCGTATACGCATGTCATCTATCAAAGAATGATGGGTGAGTCCGATTGCGAAAAGCTATTATAATAGCTATGAAATAAAAAATCTAAACTTTTGCTTACTAAAAAGTTTTTATTGCAGGCTTTTGAAGTACGGTAAAATATATCTCAAATTACTTTCAGAAGACCACATACAGTCTTTTGAGGAAATAGGTCCTCTGTGAGGACATAATTAAATAAGAGTATCTAAGACAATGTGTTCATAAATGTAGTGCTTAATGAGCAGATGTTCTTAACTTGCAGGTGTCCGCTATTGGAAATAATTCAGCAAAGTTCCTCGCTCCTCTCCCCCACATAAATATAGGGTATGTAAATGAGAAAAAGTACCCCGACACTATGGACATCTGGGAAATCTGGTATACCGGTGGGCCAATACGACCCTGAGTTGAAACATCAATCATCTACTGCGAAGAGCATCGTAAAACATCAACACGTAATAATAAAATATCTCCTCCAACAGAAACACAGGACGTTGCTTCGAACAGACTGAAACACACTACATCAGACAGCACGCAATATTTACTTGAGAACAGGATACAGAAACCTATTATATTAGGAATATTTGTAGGACACTATATGACACATGTAGTTGAAAAATCTTCCGAACAACAATTAAAGGCATTTCTTCTAGCGTATTATTACTCCTTTTTATACAACATATCATAAGCAGTATTACATTTGTAGGGGAAAACACTAAAACTGCAAATAACCGGACGAAGAGGCTATAATACACTTTACGACTAGAAAGAAATGTAATCAAAACAGATTACAATAGTAGCCTTCCGCCATTATCACAGTCTGGATCAAACTAGAATTTCTTTCCCATGTATAGCTTGAATTCAGAGGTAAGACTTCCTCCGCAAAATAAATTTTGCACTTGTAATTTCTATATTAGGAATAATATACGGCTTTAATTTCAGATTTGGATTTCCGACATCAAAATAAAGAAAATGACTTCCTCTATGTAAATAATCTACAATCCTACAATGATGATATTAAAAATTTAAGTTCGAATGACATTCGCTACTCCAACAGGCTTACTTTGGTGTCTTTTAGACACATTTAAATTTGTCAGATGACACAGGGTTTAGGCGTTATATTTGTGCTATTTTCGCTGATTAAATTAGATTTGTAACTTCTTTAATATTTGTACTTATCATTCTTTACAATGATTATACCTTAGTATCTACCTTTCTATCTATCGTTATTCTTAATGACGTGTGTGGTAAAAATCCTTATGCCAGCAAATCCAGTTATAAAGCCATTTTTTCCTGTGGACATACGCATTTTGCTGTACTAACGAGTATTGGATTGTACTAACTAACGTATACAACGGACACAAAGAACCAATAACACAATGATGAATGCACTTGCAAAGTTCTCAAAAAATAGTGTACATATTACAAACACGCGTCCAGGTCCATATATTATATTATGCAGAAATACGTATTCTCCTTTGGTTTCCAAGGAATCACTTCAGAAAATTTTACGAACTACACACCCATCTCCTTATACTGGTGTGTTGAGTCGGAAAACGGAGACTGCTGTTTCCTCTTTCTATATACATCTGTCATAGGCATAATATTTGCATCACTGATAACTGAGACGGAGATTTTATTCCTTTTCTTCATGAACTGCAAGTTTGTGATTCGGATTTTTCTAAGGTTCTTCATCATCAACGCCATAAGATTGGAGTGGGATTTGTGGTCTGAATTGCGTCTCACCTTTAACTGGCAGTTGGGTGTGACATGCGCGGTAACAGACTTGTTGATCTCCTCGGCTTCCTCCGTCAGGAAGCAGAACATACCTTTCCCTGATTGGCTGCTGCAGATAGTTTTGAATCTGAAAATATCTCTTTCTTTGATAAAGCCAAATCCTTCCAGCTCCTTGTACAGCCAGCAGAATAAAAGTCCATCTTCATTAAATAATGCCAATCCTTCAAATGTCACGTTCAATGTGTAATGACCACTGAGGTTACATCGTTTGGAAACTTCATTGTCCATTACCTCCACGCAGAACATGTCCCCTGAATTAAAATAATACAGACGGAGTAAGGAACGTTGTAACGAAGCATACTTATAGCAAATATACTCTTAACCTGATAGTACTGTAGAGAAAAGGTTCATAGTAGTGTATGGGGTAAGGGTGAGACATTTGTGGCACAAACGTGTGGTCCCAATCTAAAAATTGTAATTCCATGCTGTCCATTTCACCGTTACAATTGCTTATATTTAAAAAAAAGCAAACAAAGCCTTATGTGTTTCCATTGGTTTTCTAGTCGCGCTGAAGATCTTGAAGAACTTGTTTTTTGGTTTTGATTTCTCCACTCTAGCTAGGCGGAGCGCATTCAAGATGTCTTGCTTTTGATACTGCCTAAAGAAAGCTAAGGACAAATAATACGAAAACCATATTTTATGTTACGCAGCAAAAATGGACGCATATATTTAATGTATTCCATATCTTTAACCAGTATCCACCGGGGCCTATGGGCACTGAGATTTTACAAAGAGACAGATTATATTTATAGAACATGACTGTATCTTTGCTCCTCCCCTCCTTCTCAACCCATCCCCACAACAATTGAATTTAAAAGTTACAACGTTTGACTCTACCTTCGATGCCCTCATTTGTGGACTCTTTATCCGATTCAATTTCAATTGAATAGCTGGGATTAGGAGCACATGGTTCTGAAATTAACAGGAACAAATTCAAGTATCTAAAAAACACCTATAAAAATACAGGTAGATTCATGATTACTGACTTCAAGCTGAAAAATCTAAGTTGAATGTCAGAATACAGTTCTTGTTACACCATGCTTTTTTAAATCTGAAATCTTGACTCAGTCGCCCTACAATACTTTTTTACGCTACCCTGGGCTAAAATTTTCTTCACTAAGGGCCACTTCTCTTATTCATCGGCGTTTGACGATTTTTTTTTCCCTTTGGTAATTGTTGTTGTTGTTGTTGTTATAGGGTTTAACGCCATTTTTCAGCACAAGATAGGCTATACATGGCGGCCAGTATTAATGGTGGAGGAAGAACCCTGGAAAATCCGGGAAGAACCACCGACCCACGAGAAGCTACTGGCAGGCTTTCTCACGTACCCACGTTAGCCGAGCCTGGACTCGAACTTACGCAGACAGAGGTGAGATGGCAGTGATCCGTAACGGTCAGCGCTTTAGACCACTCGGCCACTCGGGGCCCCCCTTTGGTAATAATGACTCATTGAAGAATTGTTTATTGACCTTGCAAAATATCAATCAAAGACGAATCCAGAAACGTTCATTACACAAAGGCGAATAAACGCGTCTTTTATTCCACCAATGCTGAATTACATAGGACACACTTTATTATGACATACCATCAAAACAGCAATTTAAATTTCCACTAATACATACCATTAACATCGCAAAGCTACTCTGAGTATCTTACTATTTTGCAATAATTTAATTTGCAAAATTCATAAAGAAAATACTTAAAGATATTAATCTCTCAGTGTCGCATACTTTACAAGTCATAATCGATCAAAACTCGTTAACCCACACCCTACCCCTCTAATGATTACATGTATGTTGAATGTATGTATTTAATGGAAAGAAACTGGGGATGTTACTGGATATTCTTTATCTGAGTTCCCTGCCTTTGCATACTGTGACACATTTCAGTTATACTAGATATATAACTACCGGAGTTCCCCGAGACATAACTACCTGAACTCCCAAGACATAACTACCAGAGCTCCCAGAAACATAACTGCCGGAGCTCCCCGAGGCGTAACTACCGCAGCTTCCCGCTATATAACTACTACTACACCCCGAGACATAGCTACAACATCTTCATGAGACATAACTACTACGACTGCCGGAGACATAAAATTAAATTGGTTATTACATACGGAAAAAAATTCATTGATTATTCATGAACATTATAAACTAATACACTGAGGTTTCACGCTACAGTTTTAACTATTGAATTTAAGATTAACATAAGTTTATTTGCTCTTAACCAGAAATAATAAAAATATGACATCATTAGGATGGAAGTTATGAAAATTTAGATGGAAGAATTTATCTCCAACTGTTTTGTATATTTCTATTTCCATATCTGCGGCTTCGTATCATAAGGTAGCCCTAACTTATTGTGGCCCTAAGAAATTTCATTAACGTGAAATTAAAGTTACAATACTCTTCTTATGTTCCAAGTCAAAAAACTTCTTTCTTCTTAAATAAGGTAAGAAAGTTTAGATGTAACAAATTACCGTCGATTGATTAAATGATTTCTTTTAATGGCACATTATCATACAAAAGACTTTTACCGCAGAGGCAATGGATTAAAGTGACTAGCCATTGGAGATACACCATCAGCAGGTCCGAGCAGAACTGGACACGCTAATCACTGAGATACCGTAAGTCCGTTTATGTATGAAAATAAAGGTATTACAAAAAGTCAATTTTCATATATATTCACCACTGTTTTGATCTTCAGATATCTCATCAGGCAGCAGCTTCGCACTTGATGACTGAATGTCCAGCAGTGCCTCTGATTGGACTAGAATAGAAAATATACATATTTTTAATATTAATTATTGATTAATCTGTTGGTTTTTTAAGGCACATTATCATACTATATATATATATATATATATATATATATATATATATATATATATATATATACTATATATATATATATATATATATATATATATATATACATACATTTGTGTGTGTGTGTGTGTGTGTGTGTGTGTTCTGATTAACATTCAGCATATAATAAAAATGATACGTATATAGTCTGCATTTTTACTATTGGAAACATTAATTAGTATTAAAAAACGTTGATACAATATCGATCTAACATGATACATCATGACTTGTCGCGATCATGTACATGTAATGTTATTCTTTAATAAAATGATAAAATTTCTTTTCAGTTTTAGGAAACCCATCTGTCCGCCATTTATAGGCACCCGTTCATAAGACAAGGGGGTGGAGGGTGGGGGGTGGAATAGCTGACAACTACATGTTTGCCCCACTCCACCCCCCCCCCCAAAAAAAAATAATTATGCGGACGCCGCTGCTGCCATCTCATCATGAATCGCTGAAAAGGCGTGACCGCTCCGGTGGCCTAGTGGTTAGAGCGTCCGCCTCGGATGCGGGAGGTCGTGGGTTCGATCCCCGGCCGAGTCATACCAAAGACTTACAAAAATGGTACTAACAGCTGCCTCGCTTTGGCGCTCAGCATTAAGAGGTTAGTGTTAGGACTGGTCAGCCTGGTGTCAGGATAATGTGGCTGGGTGGGACATCATGCTACATGTCTGCGGCATGATGTCCCAGTGCTAGACATCAGTTTAAACTGCCACACTGCAGACATCGTAGCGATATGACTGAAAAATTGTTAAAAGCTACGTTAAAAATCCAAATCACACACACACACACACACACACACACACACACACACACTGAAAAGGCGTGAGAGTTTACACTTTGTTGGAACAATGATGCCATCCTATCACGGCCAAGTTCACCAAACGGTTGAAAAAGAACTATAGGTACAGAGTCTTCTTGACAACCCAACCTGCAGGTTTTTACATGACTATGACTTTACATGACTATGACTTTACATGACTATGACTTTACATGACTATGACTTGTTGCGGATTGATACTGCCTAAAGAAAGCTTAAGACAAATAATACAAATAATATCCGCAACAAGTCATAGTCATGTAAAGTTTTGCAAACACAATGGTTTTTCTGTTTTATTTGTTTGTCTTGTCTATGTTTTGTATTTGAATTTGAAAAATACTCATTAAGAGTCGAAAGCGCTCAGGCTAGTTAGATACTAGTTTTGCACTGTTCGTAGTCAGTTTATTGCATTATATATTCTGGCTATAAAGTGTTGAGTTATAATTGTTTACAACAGTGGTAATGTTACATTTTGTTATATCTTTTGAAAGATAAGCTCTCCGAACACAGTTAAGCAATTATTAAAATAGGATAAAGCATAAAAGGAGCTCCGGTGGCCCAAGTGGTTAGAGCGTCCGCCACGGATGCGGGAAGTCGCGGGTTTGAATCCTGGTCGAGTCATACCAAAGATTTAAAACTAACAGCTGCCTCGCTTGGCACTCAACATTAAGAGGTTTGTGTTAGGTTTGGTCGGCTCTGGTGTCAGAATATGGTGACTCGATGGGACATCATGCTATATGTCTGCGGCATTATGCCCCATAGTTATACATCACTATAAACTGCCACACTGCAGACATCGTAGCGATATGACTGAAAAACTTACAAAGCTACGTTAAACATCCAAAATACACAAATATCAAAAGTAATGGGGTAAAATTTCTTCAACAAGGTGTATAAAATAAATTCTTGAGGCAAAACGATACAATCTAAAGAATATATGACGAATATGAAAATGTAAAAGAGTTATATTTATTATAAAAGTCAACCATTTTTAAAGGATTAACACATATCATATACCGTGTTTCTTCAAAAGAATAGCGGTCTCGGATTGTTTTAATTCCTGGCGACGTAATGATATAAATATGGATACCTACTAGAATTGTCCAAGAAGAACTCGAACAGTTTGACCTCATCAAAGCACCATATTAGCATGAATAAGACTGTATTACCTGGAAGGTCTTTCATTTTGGCGCCCACAATACTGCCTGATACGGAACGTACTTGAGGAACCGTTTGACCTTTGCCCTTCGTCTGGTTCATATAATCCAATGTGGGTGACGTCACATCCTCGAATCTCTCTGTTCGTGGAGGTAAGATTTTGCATTTATAATTTTGAAAATCTATTTTGACGAGTTTATTTTTGTATCAAGTAATGATTAGACGGTCAACCCTTTTAAAATGATGCATGGTTTAATACACCATCCATTGAAATCAGCCGAATAAACCGTGTTTATGATGCATGGTTTACATACACCACCTCGTGATGCATAGTTAACATAAACCACTACGTGATGCATGGTTTACATACATCACCCCGTGATGCATGGTTTACGTACACCACCTCGTGATGCATGGTTTACATAAATACCACACCATGATGCGTGATTAACATACACCACCCCCTGATGCATGGTTTACATAAACCACCCTGTGATGCATGATTTACACACACCACCCAGCGATACATGGTTAACATACACCACCCCGTGATACATGGTTTATATACACCACCCCGTGATACATGGTTAACATCCACCACCCCGTGATGCATGATTTACATGTACCACCTCGTGATGCATGGATTACATACACCACCCCGTGATGCATGGTTAACATACACTACCTCGTGATGCATGGCTTACATACACCACCCCGTGATGCATTGTTTACATACACCACCCCGTGATGCATGGTTTACATACGCGACCCCGTGATACATGGTTTATATACACCAGTCTGTGATGCATGGTTTACATACACCACCCCGTGTTGTATGGTTTACGTACACCACATCGTGATACATGGTTTATATACACCAGTCTGTGATGCATGGTTTACATATATCACCCCTTGAATTCGGCGGAACAGGTGACAAGATCACGGCTTCTTGGAGCAAAAATAAAAGTCGAACTATTTTGTCACAGTCAAAGACGAATGGTTTGAAGAAGAAAAAAACGATTTTGTTTCAATTATCAAAAAGTAAGTCTTTATAATTTTAGAGAAAGATTTCCTTATTGACGGCTCAGAATTGTGCAAGGATAACTACCTTGATGAACATCTGCTTGTACTTCAAACATATATGACGGAGTCGGTTTATATTTTGCCTCGCCTGTATCTGCGCCAGCTTGCCCGTTTTCATCTGCTTATAATAAAAAATAAATAGTGCATAACTTTAGGCTGTGTGTGGGGGAAGGGGAGGCAGTTGATTAATACCGGATTAAATAGAAACAACAAAAATCATTGTGCACTATACAAATATCACCTTTCGATTTGGGCTTTTTGCCCCCCCCCCCCCGTAAAATTGTAAAATTACCGCAGTCGCCTATACTACACACACACACACACACACACACACACGCGCGCGCGCATATTCGATGTTGAGAGTACTAGTGCACCTGGTACTATTTTGACCACTATTTGATTGTGGGGTCAAAGGTCGTGTGCAGTGGTCTAATTATTAAAATATATGTAGATATGGAAAGATTTTACGTTTTATTTTCATACACGGAGCCTTAACCGTTCACCTATTTGAATATCTATCGGAAAACAGCTATGCAACAAAGAGCAGATCTATTCGGATAAATTTAATGTTAAGGACGCGTTGTATGCCTGAAGGTAAAGAATGAAACCACTATGTACTCCAAATGTACACGACGAGTTCTTCCGTTTAACTTTCGATCTCACCATCAAATAACTGTAGATGTGTACTTTCTCATATTTGATAAGAAATAAAATATATACGCACTAAACAGCATGTCTCCGTGCTCTCATTGCTTCCACCCATTCATCAGTATTTTATGTTTCTGGTACAATTATATGCATCAGCATGCAGAACAGAAATTATACGATATCATTTCCTCTTTAAAATTAACGACATCCAGCCTTCATGTGTTATTTTTTAAAGAGTTTTTATTATTGTTACCTATGATTCAGCGTTTTCTACTGACACTATATACGATTATTTTCATAAATCGAAACATTTATGTAAGTATTCCAGTTACGAAAGAATACCAAAGTAGTTGTCTGAACATGTAACAAAACTTTTACTTGTTTCAAAGAAATCATCGAAAGTACATTTTGTAACAATTTCATCAAGCCTTCGGGATTTTCTAGTATTTTTCAAGTCCGTATTTGCGATTGCCGGGTTAACTATTTAGATCGTCAATATCATATTGATGCATTTCCTTGGGATTTTTAAAAAATATCTTTATGAAATAATATTTTGAAACTATTTTAAAAAAAAAAAAAAAATATTATCCCGATTTAGGTGCATGCCCATGATTATCATTTCAGGTCTTAATTTACTTGTTTTGTTCCTACAAACGATTCTTCTCATTTTTAAACTAAAACATGACCTTGTGGTGTCACTACACTATTACAGAATCTTATTGGTATCATTAAACTATTACTGTATCATAGTTTAATCTTTAATAAAATCAATATTTTTCTCTGCTTCCTTTACTGGAGGCATGGCCATTGTTTTACTAAAGATCTAAAGAATTCTTCCTCGATTTGAGATTTACGAAGATCTTTCTTATTACCTGCTTGTTAGCAATGATTTGTTTCCCCTACATAACATTATGCATGAATTACTAAATCAGGGTTCTACAAATTAGACTTTTTTGGTTTAAAAAAGCTTTTTCTTATCTCAGATGAAATTTTGAAGATTTCCTCAAATTTCAAAAATATCTAAACTCTTTGTGTCAAGATTCAAACGGTTTCCATGCGTTCAATTGTAAAACTAACAAATGATTTTGCATCCTTTCCACGGCTTTTGCATATAACGAAAGTATCTATATTGTCTTAAGTACCATAAGCATGATATTGTGAATTCACTATTTCAGGGGAAAATCTGAGAATTTTAATGCAAACGGGTACCTGTTCACCAGTAAAGAATCTTACTTGTATTTATATTTACCCATATTTTCATCACGCAACTCCTCCGGTGTCTCTTCAGCTGGTTCAAATAGATTTACCAAACTACCCTCAGCATTGTTAAGTGTCACAACAATGTTAGGAGCTGAAAATATTATTTGTCTTAGCATTTAAATCACTGTTGAGTTAAAAAGAGTAGGCATTATTTCGTTCGATGAGAAGAAATTGCACTCTTAACATACTTTCAATCGATCCCATCCACGCAGCACATACTACTGAAATTTGTGTCCACTCGAATAAATGCGCCTTTTTTGTCTTGAAGTCTGAATAAAATTGATACATAATTCCACATTTGTTAATATCCAGACAAACCAAGGATGACTGATAACAATTCTGCTTGTTACAATTATTGATCAGCTTTGTAGAAAACATCATTACAAACAAATTTGCCAGTATGTGAAAAAACCCACTATAAAATTATGTATATTAAATTTTGTATGCATACAACTCAAACATTCTCAAAGTCAGAACAGAAACACTGAGACTCTGAAATGACTTGTCCGCATTTTTCTGTTTGCAGAAAACAAACCAACCCCAACACCCCAAAAAACAACAAATACATAATACAACAAAACAATCAGTGAATAAATCCATAACCTTTGGAAATTCTGTTTTAGGTGAACGTTGTAATTTCTTAAACTTACCATTTATTGCCGATGTTCTATTCGATGCCGCAATAGAAGTACTCTGGGTTGATGGCTTACCTCTTGATGAGAAAGTGTTTGATCGTTGAAAATCCTGTGATAGTGATTCCTCTAGCAGCGAAAGCGACTTTGACCTCTTTAAAGCTGGCCGAATACCACTTCGTCCTAGTTCACTGTACATATCGTTTTCATGATTTTCTGACAAGAAGTAAAAGTCATGGAAATGAATCCAGTGTCCAAATGTCTTGTTGAGGTTGGTGTTTCTAGTCCAGATAGAATCATTGATAACACAGGGCTCTACCTTAACTTCGTTATAACTTATGTAAAACAGAATCCTCCAAAATTGCATGGCATTTTTGGGGGGAGGGGGCACAGTCCCCTCGTTCAAAGTTCCAAAATATGGAATTTTCTTCAATATGATAGATACATTCACCTACTATTACCGATAATCGAGTTTCAGAGGATATCTCATTTCTTTCTCTATTGTTTACCTATTCCTCAACCTGAGAAAGTCATCCATGACAAGATATGTTTCAATTTTTTATATATTCTACTCTCGATATTCCTTTGGAAGAGAGAGAGAGAGAGAGAGAGAGAGAGAGAGAGAGAGAGAGAGTCGAAAAGTTTTAACTAGCTACCCCATTGGGCCAGAAAGTATGAATGTAAGTTTGCTTTCCCAAGCGGTTTGGATAAATTTGAAGAACTTTGATAGTATAAAACGTCTGGCACCATCTTACCTGTGAAGGTGATGTCGTCATTGCCTAGAAGTTCGAGAAAACGAGAGTCGGATTCGACAGGCGTCATTGGTCTCAATCTTGTTGGTGTTTCATCAACCCGCGTGCTTTTATATTTGCCTGCTTTTGATGCAAGAGGCGTGGATGATCCTGTAATGTGACACGAATTAGTCTAATTAAGAGGCGTGGATGACTCTATAATGTGACATGAATTAGGCTTTATTTTATTAAAAAAAAAAAAAAAATTAAAAATAAAAAATAAACATTATGATTAGTACACCGTTTCTTACGCAAAATTCCAAATTTCAAAAATGAAATATAAATAATGATCTTAATTATAGATCACAATATTTTAGTAGAAAACTTGAAAAGAATTTGGTTATCCTGCCGTCCTGACATCTACATCTATAGCATACATACAATATAGCAACACACAAATAACATACACAGGACATAGGGACCTTTGGAAAAGGTCACTGGATATAAAAAGGTGAAGTTTCCTAATCGGGTGATTAAAACCAGAGCGGGAAACTTACCTTTTAGATAACACTAGGGACATAAAAATACCCCACTCCAAATTGGGTTCAAAATTCTTTTTTAAATTAGAAACACTTGCAACACCTCTAAGGGGGATACACGAAAACAT
>JAECUM010094904.1:0-31897 GCA_016617855.1 Megalonaias nervosa | reverse complement strand
TTTTTTTTTTCCCCATAAACGAGACGTTGTAAACTTATTACATCCTATTCATTGTTATTTCTCTTCAACATAATCGCTTATTTTTTTTTAAATTTTGAAATTTACAAACAAAATTTTTACAAGATATGTTTGACATTTCTTGGCATTGTTACATTGAATTTTGTAAAACCAGCTATAAACCTGACCTAATTATTCAACAGAAATGCTGATAGAAATAGTCCAAAGTAATGTATTTCATTTCCATAGCCCGATGGATAAACATTGCATCTTTTCAAAGCTATGCGCACAATAGGCCGACATATCGCCAGTCATGAAAACACAGGGGTAGTATCCCGTGTGTCCAAAAGTAATATTATTTTGAACAGAATATTCTGGTGACAATTGCCTCTTTTCAAACGGTAAGCATTGCAGTATTTTATTTTCGTCAATCGGTCGAATTCTGTATGCATTTTGCTTCAATATTGGCAGCGGAAACCTTAAGTGCGCAGATATGCCCGACAACAGCATTGTGTGTGTGTGTGTGTGTGTGTGTGCGTGTATATATATATATATATATATATATATATATATATATATATATATATATATATATATATATATATATATAAACTTCTCGTAAATGAGGCCAGTTTCAACACTATCAAACAGTAATACATATAAACTGACCTAATGTATATATATTCATTTCTTGTGTAAATCGTGCTTCTTGTATAAAGAGTGATTGATGAGTAAATTTATAGTATAACGTACTCTGCTGTTATCATTAATTTTTGTAATTGTTGTCTTTTGAGTAAAATCTTTAGCCAGTAAACCAACTTATATTCATTTTAACCTTTGAAACATTTGAAAATATTTAATTTAAAGCATATATTAAATCAATTAAATATTGTTTTCTGAATATATACTTTTTATATTAATACATATAATAACACTTCCATGCGGCCAATGATAGCAAAGTTATTTCAAGTCAGCATTATATTTTGTGTTCTGGAATGATATTAAATTCAGTATATTGGCTAATGACGTCAAAATTTTTTAATTATTGCGGCGTTTGGCCAGTTCATTGTCAGATGATCCCATCAGTGGCGTAAACGCCTGTGGAGACTACGAAGGCCCAAAGAGGTATTGGTGCCCCAAGACCTTTGACGCTCGTGGTTTTGGCGCCCCAAGACTTCTGGCGCCCCCTTCCCCGTTAGTACGCTACTGGATCCCACTATTAGTGTTTGCAGTTAAATTAATTAAGGGCGCAATGATCAAACAAAGTAATAAACAAGCGGTGCTAATTTAAGATAAGATAGTATCCAAGGGTAAACTCATGAGATACCAACGTCAACAAATGAGGAAGGACCAGGGACAGTGGAAGTCCTACGCTGAGAAATATATAAATAAAATATTTTTTTTTTTAAATAATGTGCTATTTTGCTATGTTTGCTCTTGTACAGTATCCATTTTTAATAATATTATTCATACATTTAAATAATATTTTATAAATTTAGATAATGAAAATCACTCACGATGCTCTTTTTTGTATATAGGGTTTATTTAGTGCAAATAAATATTCTACATAAATTTATTTTTTAAAACGGCTCTAACAGATTCAGATCAATATATATATATAGAGAGAGAGAGAGAGAGAGAGAGAGAGAGAGAGAGAGAGAGAGAGAGAGAGAGAGATTTACTGCATGAGCCCTGATTTCATTATTTTTTCATTAATTTTATTATTTATCAATAAAATAAACCATTTAAATTTGCTTTAAAAATATTTCATTACTAAACATTCTTACGCTATATCATTTCATGGTATTATATATAACACACCATATTCTCGGGGTTTTGCTTTCTTAAATGCATATTTAAACTACTCAACGTACCTGGAAAATAATGAGAATTATCATATTTTAAACAACTGTAAATGTCACATTTAAATCCCGGGCAAAACTTAATAATAATTTACATGGTCCGAATCAGCCCAGCATTTGGTCCGAATCTGTCGGTGCCAAATTAGCCTGTTACCAATGGGAAACGGACAAAAAAGTTTCTCAAATTACATTTAATATTAATTTTTGCTATAAAATTTAATACTAAAATCGTTTAACCGTAGCTTATTCAAACCTGACTGTTGAATTCTCTACACCTTAAATGTCATCAAAAAACTTCAAGACGAAATTTATTGATCTCTATGCACGTTTATAATGGCAGCCAGGTACTAAACTGGATCAAGAAAAGAGGGCGTCAGGTTAATCGTAACAAATAACAGGATAGTGCTAATTTGTTTTCAACACTCCCTGCTTTCATTTTGACATTACAGTGCGCGACATTTACTCCCGTTTATGCTGGGTCACACTCTTAGGCTAACCTCGCCCAAAAATGTCCAAGTAATTGAACATTGATTTTACGGAATTATTTCTCGAGGCGTTTAAATAATGACTTATCAAAGAAATATGGATGTATGAGGATCCAAATAAAGTCAATTATTGCTATTTAAAGGTATTTGTAATACAAATGTAGCAGATTATCCACATAACTGAAATAGTCTCTTCTGTAGGTATGCATGACCTTTATGACCTTCACTATAGTAATTTATAGTTTTGAATAGTTTGTAAACCCACCATCACCATCACCGATTTAATAAACGAAAGTATGAAGGATGTAACAACAAATGCACTAAAGTTTCTTATTTCACTCATTGATTTATGATTTCCAACTCGATTGTCACCAAGTGGTCTCTAACATTATCATCTTCGCGTTTCAACAAAACAAATTTTCAGTGTCAACGAGGAGCCTGCTTACTGTAATTTTCCGGTTACTGGAAGAGTCCATTATCAGCGGTCTCCCTAAAAACATTAATTTACTGTAATGGACAGTAATGTATATTAATGGAAACAAAACTACAGTAATGTACAATAAGTTCGAGTAATGGAACCCAAAACTGATCATTTTGTACATACAAGATTGATTATAGGTTTTCTTGAATGATAATATGATTTTGTGTACTGTTTGCAGTTGTTGTTGTTGTTCATCAATTGACATTGATATGATATAAGAATGGTGATGTTACTGTACATTAATGGAATACCACTTGAATATACAGTAGTGTTGACCATACCATTGTATGTATGTACGTACGTACGTATGTTAGTATGTATCTATGTATGTCTGTATGTATGTCTGTATGTATGTATGTCTGTATGTATGTATGTCTGTATGTATGTATATATTATATGTATGTATGTATGTATGTATGTCTGTCTGTCTGTATGTCTTCATGTATGTATGTATGCATGCATGTCTGCCTGTCTGTCTGTATGTATGCATGTATGTATGTCTGTCTGTCTGTCTGTATGTATGTATGTATCTTTGTATGTATGTATGTATGTTTGTATGTATGTATGTCTGTATATATGTCTGTCTGTCTGTATGTATGTATGTATGTATCCAGACATAGTACGTAATTTGGTTTTATCTACATATAGTGTCTTTTACAGGGTCTTAATGTTTTATTCCTATACTTCTTTATTTCCAAAGCGAAACGAAAGAAAACACACCGTGACAGGAAGGGTTAAACAAATACGGTTCTAGAGCTACACACTTGAGGGCCTATAGTGACATTTACTTTTCGGAACAGATTTATTTAAAGTTTCATTAAAGAAATTCGGCAATAAATCAGAACAAAAGAAAAAATCCCTTTTCAACAAAAATGATTTAGTGTGTTGGAATGTATTTCCCCAACAGTGCTAACAGAAAAATTATTCAATAAGCAGGCATCAAAAACTGATTTTGCTGGTGATTTTAAATTTAGTTTCCTTTAAAAAAAAAATAAATAGAAAAATACTAAAACAATATACCCAGGAAGACATTTGTACTGAAAACATCTTTTAAAAAGTAACGCTAAACGTTTTACATAGGAAGGAAAATGTTGTATTACATGCTGTTATTTTTGGATTGTTTTTAACGGCAATAGTAGTTTGTATCAACTGGGACTCAAACCGGACTCCCACGTTAAACAAGCTCCAAAATTGGTAGCCTCAGGTGAAATTTAACATTGACGGTACATCATAACATTGTTAGAAGCGGTTGACCTCAAATGTATAGCCTCAAGCGGGAATCGTGTGTTTAAATAATCGAAAGATCATAGCTTCCAACAGGAATAACATTGAGGCTATAAAATTACATGTACTATTGTATACATTGTTAGAAGCAGCTGACCTCAATACCAGAATTAACGTTGCACCGTAGCTTTGAGGTATAGTTGCATATTATTGGTAACCTACAGGCTTAATGCCTTGCCTTGCAGGATTGTCGTGGCAAGTCATGATGATCGTGAAACATCGATCGTCAGGAATTGCCAAGACAATCCTGCAAAGCACTGTACAAGGAAGAAGAAAGAGAGGCAGGCAGAGAAAGAGGTGGGAAGACAACATTCGAGAGTGGACAGGCTTGACATTGAGCGACTCACTGAGAAAGACGGAAAGACGGAAAATCGAGAGGAATGGATGAAGCTGGTTGTTCGGTCTTGTGCGGTGCCCCAACGGTCTACCAGACTACGGGACTGATGATAATGATGATGATGATGACAGGCTTAAGTATTTATGGCCTGAAACGGCTTTATGGCCTCAAACCCACAAAACTGAAATATTTTGTTCTGTGCGCATGCATGACCTTTATGACATTTACTATAGTAATTTTTAGTTTCCGAATAGTTTGTAAACCCACCACCACCACCGATTTTAAAACCGAAAAGTATGAAGGATGTAATAACAAAAGCACTAACAAAATTTATTTTATTCATTGATTTATGATTTCCAACTCGATTATCACCAAGTGGTCTCTAACATTATCATCTTAGTGTTTCAAACAAAACAAGCTGTCAATGTAAACGAGGAGCCTGCTCACTGTCATTTTCCGGTTTCTTGAAGAGTACATTCTCAGAGGTCTCCCTAAACACAGTCTTTTACTGTAATGGACAGTAACGTACATTAATGGGGAAAAATACAGTAAATCACAAGAAGTTACAGGAATGGAACCAAAAATTAATCATTTGCATATACAAGACTGAGTATGTTTTTCATTGAATCATAAAACATGCTTTTGTTTACTGTTTGCCGCTGCTGTTGTTGTTCTTCTTCTGGGTATTATATAAGATAATATATTTCTCACTGGAACACTTGGATTTGTTCAGACAACCAGTCGTTGACATACACTTCCGAGCTCGTGTAGCACGACTTCCCCGCTGGTGGTTATAGAGCAATCGCTGTTATACTCTCAGACAAATCAATGTTGCTTGAAGGTGTTGGTGGACGAATGAGAGTTATTGATGCCCCAGTGGAAAACATGCAACTGGATCACTCGTGATCAGTAATTAAATCGCTCATGATATTATAATGTCATATCATCATGTTAGTGTTACTTTGACTCCTGGTCAGATTAAAAAGCTACAATCAGTACCCAAAAAATTCGGGAATAAAAATATTGCTGAAATCAGCACAGATCGCAGGTGGTCCAAATAAACTATCACTGACAGAACGTCAACTCAGGGACTTCAATGACGCGAAATGATCAGCGACTGGTGTTAGACTTAATCTTTCTGCGTGTGCCATTAAAGACATCGCCAAGACGGGTGGTATATTTTCACTTCTTGCAGCTATACCAGCATTGATAGCCTTTACAGCCCCAGCTATTGCAATAGCAGCTGCACTTGATGCTGTTGGAACTGCTGCTGGGATGGCATTAAAGCAAGCAATAGGTCACGGACTAAAGACTTCTAAAAAATGGGAACGTCTAAGACTGCCAGGAACCCATCATTCACGGTACGGTCAAGCCTCAGGCGACTCAGGTCTGAGACTACCCTGGACACTTCGCTAAACATGCTTCCCATGTCCAATTTTGATTTACTTGATGCTGCTAAAAAATTAAACATCAAAAACTTCAGAGGTGTTTTTATGCGTGATCAATTACCAAAACAACCAAACCGTTTTGAAACCGGTATTATTAACCACGATGGAAGTTCTGGTCCAAGTACTCATTGGGTTGCATACGCGATTGATCCACGTGGCGTTGTTTATTTTGATTCGTATTGACTGGCACCACCGAAGGGAATTTTTAAACTATGTCGGCGGACTCCAAAACACTGCCGTCTGGTATTCAATATTACCAACACAGACAATAACTGATCCGCCAATAAGTGGCCGTGAAGTACTCTCTGTGCTCAACGCTGTGTCAAGGTCGCTGACACCACCTCATAAAGTTGTGCACGAGTATACAAGTGGTCGTTTTAAACAGGTCTTAGTGTAATATACAGTGGTAGATATTTACGGAAGATCTTCTCGGAGTCTCAAGCCCCAAGGTGACTTGTCAAAATATGCAACCCTTGACCAGGTCAAGAATGAGCTCGCTAATCTTTTGCGTCTCGTAGATGTGGACCAAAATGAAGTTGTTGTTTTTCAGGATCAACAAGGACGATTAAAGACGAGCAATATCCCGTTGACAGATATTATTCTGCGAGTTCCAGATGCGACCGAAGATAACTTAGTGGTGTTTGCTAAAAACAGTAAAATTTAAAACTCAAGGAAATCAGTTCTAACACTCATGGGAGAAATTGCTGGACGCATCAGAAGAATTGAAGATATTGTGTATGGCGATCTCAACATGAGCAGAAATATAATTATCAATGTGAGAGAACCAAAATCAGACGATGATGTGGCAAAAAAAAAATAAAAAATAAAAAATAAAAAAAAATACGTAGACAGCAACAACACCACGATCAGAACTGAGATCAATGATCGTTTAGTATCCACCGGTGATACAATGACTGGTTCACTCAATATGACTAATAATAAAATTATTGGTCTTGGAGAACCAGAATCAAATGATGACGCTGCACGAAGGAATACGTCGAAAATAGCAATATCCCGATGATGACCTCATTAAAGACAATCAATGATGGAATGACCACATATAGATCTGAATATGCCACTCATGTATCTGCGTTTGTAAATTTTCTAGAAACACAAGTAGAGCCATCAATGAATTTTTTGGGAGTCCAGCAGTCATCGACATTAAACTCTCTGACATAAAAAAGATTACCGATGATGTAGTATATACAATAGCGTCTGGATCAGCATTGTGGACACCACTCAATAAATGAATCAAACATACCACTAAGGTTAACGGCATATACAGATTCTCAGTACTCAGCGCCACGACATTTACAAATTTTTCTACAATTTCACGGCGTTCTCCAGTCCTGCCTCCATCAGGTGGATCTTCTGGATCTATGTTAGTGATATTGGAGCAAAACTACGAGGAAACATTTGTGTTGGAACCCGAAGAAAAAGGCATCGGTGTGTTATACTATTGGTGTATTGAATTCGTCGCCAATCTACCACCTACTTAGAGTGTCAGTAATTTACATAATGAACCAATCAATTGACGTCCAACGTTTCAGATACGAGTAAGCATGTTTATGGCAGATCCAACTGAAAAATGTCATTGATACTTACACAGTAAAGCTAAAAAAATACCGCAGACGTGTTGCTGTTACTGACATAATTGTATACTCCGCATCCGCCGTAGTTGCTGGAACAGCCACATACATAATAACACCAGTAATAGAAACTGGTGTTGCAGTTATAACTGGTGTTGCTGATATTCTTAATACCATCGCTAAAAAGATATCTACGCGTGCAGCTGATAAATTACACAAATATACAACGTGCTGTCAGAGGCAACATACGCGCACGCCAAATTATCGTCGTTCATATCATCAGGGCTCAATGATGGAGCAATATCAGATTAGGAATTCGCAGAAATGATTAAGGTGTACCATGGAGCAAATGGAAATCCAGACACCACCGTCTCCGACATTTAAAACTCAAGACTTAAATAATAATGTCGCAAGAATTGCTAGAACAAATCTTCGCTAATACAACACCACCAACAACCACGATGATATCAGCGACCTCAGCCAAGCCTGAGTTTGACGTTAGCTTTCCAACGGCAACTGCAGCCAAAGAAAGAGCGTTAGCGCAATTGCGAGTATATTACAGCTCGCCAAATATTAGAACAAAGCCATTCGGTGCGTTTGAAGCAAAAATTCATTGGTATTTGCCTATAAAAATAAATCTGTTGGAATCCCCGATTGGCAAGTTGTGGGTATTCCTACGGGCAGTTATGAAATAGAACAGATCAACAGTGAATTCCAACGCAGGATTAAATCTATCACAGGAAAAGAATCCAAAATTGCTATCACGGTTCATGAACCAACATTATCAGCCGCTATTGAAATATCCACGCCTGACTACAGCGTAGATATATATCAATCATTGATCCGAACTGTGCTAGGATGGCCAGAAGTACAACCACCAGCACCACCAGCAACACCGCAGCCTCAACGGTCTGATTACGTTTCAGACAAACGAATATTTTCTTCCATTCCAGAGTATCGAATAAAATTTCCATGGAGGTATATGGATCGAATCAAAGGAATTAGCGCTGATGAGTCGCCATTAGATCCTGAAAAAGATTATTTTACTGCGAGTGATTGTATAAAACTTCTGAAGCTATTTAGAACTCTCTATCATTATGATGATGAGAGAAAACCATATATCGACGAAAAATATATTAATTCGTTCGTTGAAGCTATTACTCCTGAATACACGCGGGTATGCAGCAAACTTAGCTGTTTCAAAGTTACATACGGGAATATCCAAACGACGATCTAAAGCAGCAAATCATTGAAACGATACAACATCTAAATCAAGTTGTATGCGACCTCAAATATATCAATCGGGTTATTATTGAAACAACGATTGCTACTGGTGATACATTTTTCGATCTTCCACTGAGTGGAGAGAAGACAATGACAATTAAGCAACCGGTTCTCAGACACTATGCGATCACAGAAGCAGAATTACCAAAATTCATAATACCAAGATTTATCTCCGATGAGTTGACAAAAACCGTCAGTGATATCATTGATGAATATTTTCCAACGTTACTAGAATCATGGAGAAAAAATCCCCAGCGGCAAACACCGCCGCTTCAAGCATTCTCAAACATGACAATAATCCAGACGGCGGTGGTCGTCATATATCACCAGGTGTTGTCAATATCACATCAACTATATCTGTAAACCTTGTATGTGATGCGATCGATGGCAGTTATCAAGTAGATCTTGAAAAATCCAGGCAGGCACAGCAGGGATATATATTCATTTACCCCTGAAGTTCCACCTGGAGATTTAATTGTGTCAGTACCTGTTAATCCGGTTTATCTGAGATGTCATAATCCGCTATTATCACGGATGCATTTCAGACCTACTGACCAGAACGGACACCTTCTTGACTTAAGAGATGAATCTCTTATAATAAGTTTGCATGTGAGATCGTGACTTGACTGATTTTTGTGAAATCTCCTAAAATCACAATAAATGTTATGATCAGAATCTGTATCAGAATCAGAATTTACATCCGCGGATAAATTAACCGATTTAGCGTTGAGTGAACTCTCCAAAGCAACTCTGGAACAAATAAAAGATATAACCAAAAAACATGTTGGACCTCCACCAGATCCAGAAAGTTACTATGAAGACAAGTAAACGAATAGAACTTGGTATTGTCGCCGTAGCTACTTTTTCTTTGAATAACTATTATTGATATTTTCTCAGATTAAATCATACAAATGAATATAATGGATGGAATATTTGCCGAGAGAGATAAAATAAACCATGCACAACAATTGATGTTGTGTTAATCAGAATTGGATTGGAATCCTGATAGGCGGGGGGGGGGGGGCAAGAGTCAAAACACGCGCTTGTTTACAATCCGTTACAACTTTCACTTTCACCAGTGACGTTGTCACCACTTTCACTTTCACCATCCCCCTTGACATAATCAGGGTTTTTACAATCGTAGATAAATTTTTTTCAACTGTCTTACATGTGAACTCATAATCTTTTTTGTTTCGTGTTCGCTTGATAACTCTTATCGAACTTTGTCAATCGCCTGTGCGAGTGAAACCAATTGACGGACATTTATATCATCATCGACATAAAACTAGCGATTGTTTCATTGCCTGTTGGAGTAATTTAATAAACCTGTATTCGGCTGCTAGTGTGCATCTTCTTTCAGATTTTCGTTCTGTAGTATTTCAAAATCATTTGTGATTTTTTTCAGGATCAGGTTGATCAGAAAGTTCTATATCATCGTCATGTAATTTTTTAATCGCAGAAAGAATTGCATTAATATTTTCGAAATTCCTTATATAATAAGTAGTTATTTAAAATAAAAACAAAAATAGACAGTATTAATGATGAACAACTTGCCGTTCCATTGGGTCCCTTCATGGGGTACCCTTCATGAGGCTATTTTTTTTTCTGGCTGATATTCTTTCTGAATGTCATTTTGTCGGGTACCCTTCAATGAGGTGACCTCCACTTGTGGAGGACTCAGCACTCTTACTGTCTATTTTGAGGACTTTGCTTTCCATTAATTTTTAAATTTTATGCACACCTCCCCCCCAAAAAAGAACTCAAACCCCGGTGAGTGCAAAATCAGCACCGACCACGTTGTTCAACATGGTAGGGAGGTGTGCATGAACTTAATTTTTTTTTCTCCTCCTTAGGCTGGAGCCCCCAATTATTAAAATGCGATTAATCGTGCAACAGTCGACAAATTTGTCAGTCACGGGATTGTGGAACGCTAATTCCCACAAGTCTCATCTACTATCATATGTTTCATATATATATATATATATATAAGTTGACCAAATAGCTCACTTAGATTACATCCAGGAGGTTATCCATGACAAGTCGGGAGGGGGTAAGAAATCTGACAAAGTCAGAAAAACAAGGATAATATTTATTTTTTTTAAAGAAAACACAAAAACAACAAAAAAATTAATTCCATTTATAAACGTAAGTCGTTATAAAATACAAGCGAGGTTCGATCTTGACAGAATAACCCCTGATTTGCCGAGGCGAGCTCTGGTTGATATTGATCCTGATTCGACGAATCAGATTTTAATCAATCTTATCCGTGAAGCCAAGGGAGAGTTTCGCAACGATGGTGCGGTTCACGTGTGGTCAACACTCAGAATTAGGCAAGACTTTGATGCTACAATAAATGACCAGCGAGCAAGGACAATTATTAATTATCTCGACGAACAAAGATATATTTGTAGAATAAATTTTATTGTTGCGGTAGAAGACACCTGGATTATTCGTGACAAACGTGACCCTGTTCGGGAATCACATCACGCTGGATATGTTGTAACATTAAGTAAAATTTCCAAACCAGGAATACTGACTGGTATTGACAAACCATATTATGAACGAGCATATCTTGTGACGGCAGTTGGTTATGCGATATATTCGCTGAATGATAAACCTATCGTTGATGATCTCCCGCCGATGAAACTTTCGACGCTGAATTGTGTTGCCGAAAGAGTTATAGAACATTTAACAAACGCGATACGTGGAAATGGTTTAACGGATTTACGACGTAAAAGAATAAATGAGTGGGCTGAGCACGTTAGAGACAATGGCGCTACGATCACAGACGTTGCTGTGCTAGAAAAGAAATTAAAATTTCTGATAAATATAAAAAAGGCAAACAGGCGAAATTTTACATGAAGCAAATATAAATCAAAGGGAACCCCGATAGAGATTATTGATCATAACGCGCACGCGTGGACGTCGAACGTAACATTATTTCCACGAAATAGAACTGTTAAATTTTATAACGGTGATATGTTCGATTTTACATACAAAATTAGTAAAAGCGATCCTGTATCCGTTTGGTTATTTCAAAGTTCAGAATCTGAATTATGATCAGTTTGTACGGCCTAATGAAGATATTTATCGATCTGAGTCCCCCCACTTGGAAATGAAAAATATGGCTTTGAGATACACAAAAGATGATAATACTGCGGAACAATTATTAAGTAATTGGTTTACCGTTCCGTCGGTTGCTGCTCATTTTGCTCAAGAGAAAAATTCATGGAAACCAGTACGTTCGGAAGTTCTTGAAGATATACAACACAGTTGTGTCGAATACGGACACTTCTGATTGTGGAATATTAAATACGATTATAAGAATGTTATCTCAGTTGATATTGCTGCATGTTATCCTGGAAGTTTTCTTGGAATGGGAGAGTGTTCTGAGTATTTTAAAAGATTTGGACATCCAACACACGAGATGATTCGAGTTGCGATAAATGGACCATTGCCAGATTTTGACTTAATTGGATTTGCATGTATTGAGTCATTCGAGTTTGCCTCGTAAACCTTCATCCGATTGTGTATGTCTGGTTTGCTCGTCATTTTAACGAGCACGGTTGGGCTCCAGTAGTTTTATTGCGATATATGCTTGATGCAGAAATATTAATATCGTTAACTGTGAGTGAAGCAACAATATCGTATCGTCCACTAAAACAAGTGTGGCTACCAAAACCCGCTGTCTTTGAGAGATCTGTTTTCGACGAGAATCCCTATCCTATATACTACAAAATTAAACTTGCAAACGATCTTGGCAGAAAAATAATTGGAAAATTTACACAAGGAGAATCATTGGATTATAAACGCCATTGTGCAAGATTAATAATCGAGGATGCTGAGCTCTATTTTATAAATGCTGATACAACAGAGAAAAATATATCTGTAAGTCAAAGTGATGTTAACTTATCGGACGGAGCTAAATTAGGAACAATTGTGAAATTCAGTCACTTAAGATCTTCGATGTTCGCGTACTTTTGGATAAACTTAATATCGATGATAAACAGGTTTCCCGATACCGCGGTTAGAGTCGCCACAGATTCATTTTATATCAGTAAATAAACAACAAGATTGCTAAATGAATTATCTATCGGCGTTGATACATCATGGGGTGAATGGAGAATAAAGCGAGAAAATATACTTAATTATTCTGAATCCGCCGACGTTGAATCTAAGGAAACATATTATAAAAATAGTCGAATTTCACAACCATCATCAGCTCCATCGGTATATGATCCCGTATCCAGAAATAAAACAGTTTATCTTAACGGGTGAGGAGGTTCTGGTAAAACAACACGTGCGATTGAATTATTTCGGAACCTTGAGATGGTTGTTTTGACGCCTACACACAGACTCATCGGAGAAATAAAAGAGCGAGGAGTTAAATATCATACTTATCACAGCTTTTTTAGATGGAAAGGAGACGCATGGACTCCTGAGCGAATGGGTTAGAAATATATTCCTATGATTATTATCTGGGATGAAATATGCACGGTATCCGTGGAGGTATTAAACATATTTCTTGATTGGTTTTTGACTCGAAATACTTCTGTTATCATGTGTGGTGATCATGGTCAACCGCCGCCTTTTCTTGGATCACCTCCGCATGAATGGCTAAAAACGTTTGTAGATTATTATGAGGAAATACTTGATGATCACCGGGCGCTCGATTCAACGCTAAAAGTTAATCAGATTACAACCAGATAAATTTCAATGTGAAATAATGCGTGAAGTAATTCCAGAAACTCCAGTGAATGATTTTTGGAATATGTGGAGACCAGCTGATTTGGTAGTTGCAAGTAGAAAGATAGTTCGTGATAGACTTCAACTGCAATTATTTCTGTTACATAAAGAAAAGTTTTCTGATTTACCTGTTCCATTGTGTTATCGACCAGCAGATACACGCAAACAAAATATTGAAGTTGAGATTCCTGGAATTAATGAGAAATAAAAACTCGTCCTTAATGATATTGTTTTGGTTCCTGTGAGTGCTGTTGAGAGCGCGTTAACGATGGATAAATCTCCGTGGACTCTAGGAGATGCTAAAGCGATTCATTCGTCACAAGGATTAACTATTTCCGATACAAATATATGGATTGTTGATGATCGTATTGAATGGTCAAATTTAGTTTATCTAGCAGTGTCGAGAGTCAAAAGAATGTCTCAGCTACGGAGGGTTATCACAGGCTGCGCAATGAATAATAATCAGACTCAGGAAACCATTGCTAGGATTGGCGATGATATGGTAAGGAAAACATTAGCTGGTTATCAGCGATATGGCAAAAAATATAAAAAAAATAAACGTGACTTCGATCTTGATATTGAATTTATCATGACAATAAAATAACAATAAAATAATCGCTGTGCTTGCTGTAACACAGTAATGTTGTGGCAGTATTCTTCTAATGACCCACAACAGTTTACCGTGGATAGAATTAACAGTAGGCGGTGGTAATTGCGTATCTTCAGGAATTATTTGCAATTGTTCACGTACAAATCCACGTTGAGGAGCAGTTGAATCTAGTCTGTAGATTGCAGGTCTACCCGTGGATCTTACCACGCTGGAAATTTTATGTGTGGTCACACTCCAAATAGGATCAGTTGCTCTTTTTTTACCACCTTCAAGTTCACCAGGTTCATATAAATGTCTGACAGTCACATTATCTAGTACTGGTTGTTTTGAGAAAGAGTCACGTCATTGTACTGGATTGTGTTGTTTTCTTTCTTTTTTTTTTTTTTTTGTGACCGCATTGATGGGTTTCATAGAAATTCCACGAATAATTTCATTATTTAACGCAGCTATCACACTTGGTAGTCTTGCAAACCATTTACGAGATCTCTTATCCGCCTGAACTTTGTTCAAGGATATTTTCTGCGCATACTGACATCCAAGCAATCGCTCAGCAAGTCTTCCATTAAATCTCTCAACGATTGCCTGATCGCGATGAATTGCATTGTGTCCTTGTCTGATTTTGACGTTATGTTGTTTCATCAGAGATGTTACTGCACCAAGAAATTCTTTGCCAGGATCAGCCTGTTATAACTGTGGCCATCGCAGACCGCCACGTTGATAAATTCGTTCAAACGCAGATGCAACTTCAGTTGCTGTCATTGTTGATAGTGGTTCTGCTTCTTTATATCTACTTGCAATGTCAACGACAGTCAACGCATATTTGTATGTGCGCGATTGACGTCGACGTGTTTTAATAGTATCATGCGGTAAAAACAAAATATCTGCCTGATGAGCTTCATTGGGAGTGCTGACATCAAAATGTGCATACTTAATTTTTTGGTGGTGATAGATAAATTTGCCATATTGCCTGTCGTGCTAACCAATCCGCGGCAACAGAACGTTCGACACCTGCTGCATCAGCAAGTTTACTAATCGCTGCTCTACCCCTCCAATGTCCTCTTGGGATATAATAAATTGATTCCATTATTATAATAATAATCGGCCGACTAATTACCGGCCCCTAGCACTAGTTTTCCTTTCATCGCAGATCTTACCAGCTAATTAGCAAGCGATTCTCTGAGAGATTTATTTTTTTACAGACTTTAAAGTCTGAATCAACTTCACGTCTGCAATATGTCGTTGTTGTAAATCTGGATTTTTATACGCAACATCATGAATGTGGCACGCTTGATCAATTGCATTTATTGGATACTCTTCAGGCCTTGGTTGATCTTTCTCGTCAAGTCGGATATCAAGTCGAGTTCCAGGACCACAATAATTATATCTAGGAAGATACTTCTCGCCAGGATACTTAGCCCATGGAGCTCCTGATAATTTTCCCAGTGAAGCAGCCATGTCTGCGCCTGTTTCATAAGAGATAAATCTGTATTTGCTTGTATCACATTTCACATACTTGCCTGTAAGTGCACGCATTATGTTCCTCGTCGTTATTGTTTTTAATCCACTGGTGGGAGTGGGTGCTCTGCATCAAACACAATATTAATTCATATTACTTACTACATTTCTACAACATGAATGTCATCAATTTCTTAGCGACACGAAGGAAGAGCTTATCAAGCATCATCCAGCACCAAATTCTATCAGCAATTATCATAGGTCCATCTGGGTCTGGTAAGACGCAATTGTTGCTTAACCTGATAATGAGATGGCTCAAGTGGGATAAGTTGCATTTAGTGGCACCATCTGTAAATGATCAGCGATGCCACGACGTGCTTAAAGATTTTAATGAAAATGCAAAATTGCTGGACAAGGACGGTAATGATATTGTTGATTTTATTACCGACATCAACGATGCTCCATCTGTGGATGATATCGATGGATGTATTAATTATCTCGCATTATAAGATGATGTGATGCTAGACAAACAATCAAATCCAGCTCGGATATTTTCCCGAGGAAGACACAAAAACACCGATATTATATATGTTACTCAGCGATATACACAAATATCTAAAGTAATCAGAGATAACTGCAATCTTCTGGTTGTCTTTAATGGTGCTGATACCCACTCTCTAAGAAACATCCATCAGACTTGGTGTTCAGGGGACATGGACATGATTAAATTCAGAAACTTTTTCTCAAAAGAACTAGCGATTCCTCATGGATTCATCGCGATAAATTTGCATGATTCTCGGTCGTGATATCAAGTGGGTCACGATAAAATTTTTGGTTGAGAGAGACAGTAGCAGGAAGGGGACGCCCAACAGTGAGTGTCCCGGGTCGGTAAACGAGGACGCATAAAAATCTGAAAATACAAGCGTCAAAAGATAAAATAAAAAAAATAAGCTAACCCGGTTTGAAGTCTCGGTCGGTTAGAAAACTCGGTTTTGCGTTATTGACCTTGTATTTTCAAATTTTGTAGGAAGCTTTATTTTCAAAAATGGACTGCTCTAAAAAGTGGTCTGTTCACCCTTCCTGCTGCTAAGGCACAAAATTACAATCGCCAAAACTGCATATAAACAGGTAACATTACAATATTCTCGATGCGTAACATTTTGTCTATGTAAATGCTCAGGCTTTCTATTCTCTGTGGAAATCATCTGCCCCAAACCACTCTGGAAACAACATTTCCTCATTCATGCTTATCTGTACGATATAATTACACTCATGGATTCCTAGTATTGCTTCCTTTATATCTGTTTCTTCTACCACTGTTTCTAGAAATAGTTTGTAATTCCACAATCACTTGTAACATTTCTTCCTCTGGCTCAACAGTAAATTCATGTCCTTGATCAGTGGCACTTACGTCTTAGGAATGATTAGGCAATTATTTCATCCAAGCGCTGAATCGAGCCATTTTTCCTGTGCAATACATCATTCGCTTCGTAATCTGTTGACTTGAATAACTTATACACTGTTATTCGTAAGTATGAAGAGTTGATAAAGTACGATCTCTTCTGCACACGGAGTTACACTGCTCGTGTTCATTGCTATTGGTAACATTTTAAACAGAGAGTTTTTCGTGCACAAATAAAATGTTGGTGGAGACGTCAGTGCTGCGGGTAATGTTTATAAATTTTACTACAAAGAAGTTGCTGGTAAACTAAATCCTAGAAAAGTACTCTCTCTCTCTCTCTCTCTCTCTCTCTCTCTCTCTCTCTCTCTCTCTCTCTCTCTCACACACACACACACACACACACACACACACACACATCGCCCAACATTCATTGGAATCGTGACGTCTTGTGCAAACATTGAAGTATTGATGAGAAAACTCGCAGTGATAATATTTTTTAGCTGAATGATTACAACATTTGTATCACATTCAGAGATCAACGGCTACCAACGTTGTGATAACCAACAGAATAGAGCAACATATAACCAATGCAAAATTGTGAAAGTTCAGATCGGCAGTTCGCAGTGCAGAAAACACTGGTACAAAAGCTGTTCAGCTGATTGCATACGTAATGATATTCAGAATGTCACTGGATTTTTCAGATAGTAACAGATCATTGTACTTGTATCCTTTTGTTCTTCATCAAGATTTCACATTTATAGTTACGCTGGAAATTTATTATTATGCTGGGAAATGTGAAAGAAGTTGCAAACCATAGTTGTAAATTGGAGAATTACTGTCGAAAGTACGACACGATCATATCTGTTATAATGGCTAATTCTTTAAGTGATAAGTACAAAAATGGAATTTCTTTCTTTTATGATTATATCACACGAGAGAGAGAGAGAGAGAGAGAGAGAGAGAGAGAGAGAGAGAGAGAGAGAGAGAGAGAGAATTATTGATATAGATAGTAATATAACCTTAGCAAACGGTACACTTAATTCACGGAGAAACAGACCTGACATTACTGATAGCGGAGACCAACCAGGTCGGGCAGTATTCCATGCTAAAGTTGCAGCCTCCCATCAGTTCTGACAGCGAACCAAATTGATGTAAAGAATAGGCATCAACCTGACAAAGCCAGCATTCAGCGGTTGGTATTATGAAATAAATAAATAAATAAATAAATAAATGAATAAATAAATAAATAAATAAATAAATAAATAAATAAATGTGTGTGTGTGTGTGTGTGTGTGTGGACTAGTGCCAAAGTGTAATTGTGTTATAAAAGATTTTGTAACAATGTTAGATTCTTAATAATCCTTTTAACTCAAAAGTTAAAAACTCCATGAAAACCATTTTAAATATATGGGATATATATTTAATTAGTGGGTGGGATATATATATTTAATTAGTGGGTGGATATATGTTTAATTACAGGGTGGGACATATATTTAATTATAGGCTGGGATATATATTTAATTATAGGATGGGATATAAATTTAATTACAAGGTGGGATATATGTTTGATTACATGGTGGGATATATGTTTAATTACAGGGTGGGATATGTATTTGATTACAGGGTGGGATACATGTTTAATTACAGGGTGGGATATACGTTTGATTACATGGTGGGATATATGTTTGATTACATGGTGGGATACATGTTAATTACAGGGGGATATATGTTTAATTACAGGGTGGGATATATGTTTGATTACAGGGTGGGATATATGTTTTATTGCACGGTGGGAAATATGTTTGATTGCAGGGTGGGATATTTGTTTGATTACATGGTGGGATATATGTTTAATTACAGCATGGGATATATGTTTTATTACAGGGTTAATGAAGGAAATTCTTCTTTTCAAGATTAGGCTAGAGTCTCAAGGGTCAAACAACCATACGGCAAAGTATTTTTATTATCCACAAAGTGCATAACCTTCTCACTCGTAGCTTTTACAACTTCAGTTTTATTCTTTTCCAATTCTGTAAATATAAATTATTAGTCCAAAAATCCCATAAGCATGCAGTTTTGGACACAAACGCACCGGTCAACACAGGAGTTCAATGATCTTGACACATTGGTTTTGCTTCACAGACCATATCGAATACATGAAGTCGACCGGTTTTTCTGGAGACAAATACGTGATGAAGATTTATAAAAACCTATTTTATTAAAATATATTACCTAGATAATTTATTTGTTTAAATGTATGTATGTATGTATGTATGTATGTATGTATGTATGTATGTGTGTGTGTGTGTGCGTGCGTGCGTGCGTGCGTGCGTATGTGTGTGTGTGATTTATAAATAATAGTTATTTTATATGAATTAACCTATTGGTCTGTCACACTTGAAATATTATTGATCATTATGGCCTGCAGTAAACTTGTACATAGTTTTTATCGGTCGTCCTGTGTAACTGATACAGTACCCACCATATTGGTGTCCGAATTTTATAGCCGTATTTAACGTAAATATAAAACCCAGGTATTTGGATTGTCAGTGCCGAATTAAACCCTGTGGAGGCCCCTAGGCAGTCGAAATCTGCCCCCCCCCCCGCAAATTATCTCCTAATACGTCAAGATCAAATCAATTCAATATTATTTCGATCCGTTGTCTCGGGGCCCCTAAAAGACGTGGGGCCCATAGGCCGGTGCCTACTCTGCCTATTTGGTAATCCGGTACTGGATTGTATACAGTTTTGATAATAGCATGTGCTAGTTATAATTGAAAACGAGTACTTTTATGTGAATTAATAACCAGAAAGTAAAAATTAAGTTTCATATCGACTGGAAATTATAGCAATAGTAACTGAACTGAAATTTATTTTTCATATATAATTGATTACCATCTTAGCAACATAATTTAGTCTCGTAAAATGCTGATCAAAACACATCTGCATTTAAAATAAAAAGCTTCAAATAAAACGAAAGAACACGGCTAACTTATTATGGATGACACAGATTTTAGTGTATCCAACAAAGAAATAAATTGTAAATAATACAGCAAATGTATTACAAAGCATGATACATAATCTCGCATATGCAAAAGAAAATTAATGAAAGACAATCAAATACATACTGCTTATTTATGATAAGACACGGCACAGGACCTCGTGTATTTGACATTACACGAATATTGTTGTAGTACGTGCACACCCTGTGGTAAAAATAAATTTAATAAATGTATCGAAAAAAGCTTGAGATTTGTTACAAGAAAGTTGGACTTTTTTACGTACACATTTCTTTACTTTACATTCATATGCATTGTGTGGGATGATCAAGTAAATTTTCCACCTATTCTGGCCTCAGGGAACAGTAAGTTGCAAGAGTTATCTGTTCTTGTCCTCATTGTGCTCAACACACGACACCTCTCCACTTCACGCTATGTTTTTAGTAAAGAACTACATGTAAGCTTGATGCAAAATGGGTCAAAACAATTAAAATATGATATTCTAATACACGGTTCCTTAGATAAACATATAATAAAAGACGATGTTTGTAACTCGAGAAACTTTTGTTGCACAATAACACTTGATTTCTTTGTGGTACAGTGAAGCTTTTCAGTAATCTAGTTGTCCTAATTTTCCTTATCGACGAGCTATCACACATCTTTATAAGTTACTTATGGGAGAAATTAAGAGGCACAGAATGTGAACATTTTTTGATCTTCTGGTCACACGTCATTACGCTTGGCCAAGATCCCCAGTATTTTCAAGACTGTGTAGCTTTAATAATAATATATTGTCACGCCGAAGAAAAGACAACATATATTTATATCAGTATGTACCAACTGTTCACAAGAATCATCTCAGTAACTTGCATTTAAAAGAAGAATTCCAATCTACTTCCACCTATTTTAGTACTAAACGATACATTTTGGTCAAAACTTCATTGTAGAGAGATACGCACTTGAGCCATAGAAGGGAAGATTGTCGATTGGCCAAATGAACTGAGGCATTTTTGTGTCATTACTTCAACTAGATTTCGACCAATCAACGGTTGTCTCAACATTATCTACTTTATAAATTGATCACAATATTATATACTATGGGAAAATTGGTTGCAATCGGCTGAGACACTTAAAATACTCATTTCAAATGTAAATTGGCAGGATTTTTATTGTAAATAATGAATACATATTTATAAAAAAAAATAGCTTATGGCATTTCTCCATTGGCATAATAATGTATAAATGAAGAATTAATTAAATAATTCCTCTCGAAATTATACATGAACACAATTGTAAATTCTGATCAAAATGGATTCCAATAGACTGACCTACATCAGGAATGAATTACTTGTTTATCAAGTCCCTATTTATACACATTTTCACTTGACCTAGATGTGAATCATTCCAACGGAGGAACTCAATCTAATTGCAACAAGACTTGGCCTAGAATGTTCCGAACTCAAATACTATCTAAACCTTCCATATATAACTTACAATCATGGATAAAAGCTAGCTTTGTAAACATAATGTCTATATTATCTAAGGTACAACAAACAAGTATGTGTATAAATTGAGCACGCAGTTAAATATACATAACAACATCATTCGATGAAAATGAAGAACCTCGAATCTCGCTTCTTTTTAACTCCAGGTCGTGAAGAGAAGTTTTAATCGCTATTTGCAGGACTGGTATTACTGAACGGCAATAGGGGGAAAAACAAACAAACAAGCCAATAACATTCTCTTGGTCAACTGATTACAGGCATGCAGAGGAAATGTCAGCATGTATTAACCGGCAACAAACTGTCGCTCGGTCATCCACCATGGTAAAACTTTTGACCAAAATTAATAGAGAAACGTCATTCATACATTGCGTTCCTCTAGGCAAACAAATTTCTGCGTGTTTGCATTAAATCAGTGTTCCACCTCCATTAAAACAACATACACCCCCTTGGTGACAACTGGGACAATCCAGAATGTGATGCCATTACCCAAAGGACTGTTTTAGAAATGTATTCATTGGTGCTGTTATCAATAACTACAATTTCAATTTTAATATAATTCAAAAATAAGTAAAACTACTTACCTGTGATCAAGCAAACGGCATTAGTGTTAGATATACGCATTTATCCTGAATACATCTATCCAGGATCACAAGGTACTTGTTAAAGTTCTGCCCTCGGTGGAATGCACTGTGCATATCCATGAAGTCTGGGCCTGTGGACTATACCACAATTATTTAATTATTACTATTTTAAAGTTATATAATTTAATTTGAATTTATTTGAAATAATTTTTTTCACATTAAGAATGAATTTGATAAGAACAAATCGTGCTTACTGTTAAAAGTGCATTCTTTCACGAGGTCTCGGCCATAAATTCTTACTCTTATGACGTAACAGTATACAGACGTTAAAGACGTCAATTCGCATATTCATACGTTAGGCGGTTAAAGACGTCAATTCGCATATTCATACGTTAGGCGATTTATACTATATTAATTTTTCAAAACGTCACTTCTTTCAAGACATTTCCTTTTAATTCCGAAATAGGAATTCTATTCTGAAATAGCAATTAAACATTACCATTTTAAAGGAATGAGGGTTGGGTAACAGGTACATAATAGCTTAATTATAGTGTTTGTCCTAATGGGTGTTGTCGTCTCACCGATGTGCGCAAGGTTCGCAAGGTCGGCCCATTGTAGTCCGATAAATCCCCCCCCCCCCCGGTCTCCTTTGATTCTGATGGACAATATGTGAGTCTGATATCACCTGTATATTAAAACGCGCAATTTTGCTGCATGCAAACCATTCCGGAGCAATCCCGTGTATACTTTAGACACGTACAGGTAATTCCTAACAGACATGTCTCGCGTGAAATTTAAAATGACCACAGGGCAGATGGTTGTGTTGTTCCAAGTGGTTTTACAAGTCACCAGACAAAAAATTTGCTCTAGAAACATAAATTATATGTCACCAAAAGAACCCTTCAGCCAACGGTAGCTCCACAGCCTCGAGAAATACCGGTAAGCGTATAAAATGTACACCGATGTGTGCAGAAAAAAGTGCCTGCGAATATTATAATTGCAGATTTAATGAATATGTCATATCAGCCCCTAACCCGAAAATCAACATCATCACCGGTGAGGGGCCGATTTATCGGCCTAGACCCATTGTACTTTAGCCCACAATATCATCCAACAGTACAAGCGCTATAATCTGTGAATGTTGGCTTATTGCTGACGCATGGATGGAAGAATGCTGCTGGAATCTTTGATAATAACAAGTGACGCATAATAGAAAGCTAGAATCAAATTCTGTATTTATGTTGTAGGCCCCTACTTTAATGCTGATAAGAAAAAACCCAAAGTTCCTTTCTAATTTTAATCCAAATATTGTTTGTAATAGATGGACAATTGAGTCTGGATAAAGACAACTTATCTGATCTTATTTTATTCAAGAACAATACACATTTAAAAATAACATTATTATTATTATTATTATTATTATTATTATTATTATTATTATTTTTGTCGCTGAAGAAGTTTAGAAACAAAGAAGCAAAACATGAAAACGTGAGCAGCAGGGAGGGTGAACAGACCACATTTTGCAGAACCTTTATTTTTGAAAAATAAGGGTTTCTACAAGGGCTAAAAAAGATTATGTTTGAAACAAAGGGACTACGAACAATAGAGCCTTTGTTTTTGAAAAATGGAACCAAAAAAAAATCACATACATGTGGTCTCATCCTCCCTGCTGCTGCCCATTTAAAAAGATTGTTCATTATTATATCAATAATGATCGGTGAAGCTCATTCAGCAAGATTAGCTCGAGAGCGACTAAAAGCGATACAGAAATATCTTCCGCTTCATAATGGTGTTAAGCAAAAATTACAAGAGCGTCAACAAACACAAGAAGAATTTACAGAATCCGCAGAGCAATTATTTAAACCTATCACGAAGACTACTGAAGGTATTCTTCCTGTGTTGAAAAAGACCGCTGAATCAACTGAAAAAATAGCGGAGCGAACTAAAAAGAAAAAAAAAATTCTACGAGAACTTCCGGCTGCGGTTCAGCCAACTGGAGAAATAGATCAAGCGGAAGGTGATACTCAACAAGAATCAGAAGCACGAGCCAGGGTTAATCTGTCTGATAAATTTACCGAAGATGTTATTAATGATATCAGACGGGCCAAAAATATAAACCAATTAGCTGCGAGTGCTGTGAAAAGTTATGATAATCGAAAACAATTTTTAAAACCTGACTACGCCGATGATCCTGTAGGTAGCGAAACTTGGTACAAATTTATATTTCGCATAAACCATAACACTAATAGAATTCGAAGCAGCAAACCAAGATATATACGATATATTCATGCGATAGATAATTATATTACGTTTATGCAATTACCACCAGAATAACAACAACAAATACGACAACAACAAAAACAGTTGCAGCAAAAAGCACAATCACAACAAAAACAATCATCATCGCTACCGCCAAAACAGCGAGTACAACGACAACAAAAGGAATTAGAACAACAACAACAATTATTATCACCACAACTACGAGAATTATCATCCAGTGAGGAAGCATTGTATTCCCCAGATGAATCCCCAGATATCCTTGATGTTTTATTAAGTTCCGATAAAAGTGATACTGATAAAGGTGCAACTGGAAGTGGTATTAATACTCGAGGAAGTGGCCTTGTTACTTGTCCCGGTAATATCCTTGCCGACGTAGATAGATTAGAAATTTTAATCGGTGGAAAACGAGCTGGCAATAATTCTCCTGAAATTATCAACGAAATCTCATCCATTTGTCAACGATTATTTACAAGTGGTATTATGGACGTTGGCGTATATCGGTCACTCATTAATGAAATCACCGATGATTATCACAGTGATTAAACAGTTAGATATAATTATTGTAATAGATTATCATACATGTTGCTCAACACGGACCAACTATGGTCAGGGTGGTAAATTCAAGATTACCTATATACAAAAAATTCTACGCAGATGGACTCGGTGATGTTGTTCAGGGTTTATTTAGAAGAATAGCCCCAAAAACAATACCAATCGCAAAGCAACTAGGAATGAAAGCTATTGACGTTATTCGTGAAAAAGGTATTAGCGCTGCTAGTGACGTTACTAGTAAAGCATTTTCTGCAATCAAGGATAGATTATTACGATTAGTACGTAGACCACAAATAGTCCGACCCTCACCAGTAAAATTACCCAGTACTGAAGTGATGCCTGCAAGTGTTAGTAAAATAATACATCAAGCCGCAAATCAAAAACTAGCAGAGTTATCCGATGAAAAGGAAAACAACATATCAGCAAGTCTGATGGCAGGAGATGGTCTTCGTATTAGACGATGACCAATAACATAAATATGTTCAAACGTGTGCCTGATCCCGCATTTGACATGGATGCGCCAGTTCTCAAGGATGAGTCTGTGCGTGATTATCAATATTATTCGTACGACGCACGACAGCCAAATCAGCGTGGACGAATCGAATTACAAGTTCAAGATACAAGTAGATATTTCTTACCCGCTGAAGCATTTATTGAAGTAGAAGGTGAAATTTTTTAAATAGATAATACTGAATACGGAGCCAATGATAATATTGGTTTTGTTAATAATGGCATCATGGCGTTGTTCGACAGCGCCACGTACATGATCGACAGAAGAAATATTGAATCGATTCAAAAAGATGTTGACGTTGCCACGACGATACTTGGCCTTGCAAGATACAGCGACGATTATTCAAAATCAGCTGGTCCATCAATGATGTTTACCAAGGACACTTCCGACCACCCTAACTACGTACCATATGACATAAGACGACCAAGAAACTTTGCCAATAACGCCGACGCTGACGTTGCTCCCGTGGTTCATGGTGCTAATGCAAATTTTAACTTAGGATTCGCATCACGTCGAGCAATGTTGCAGGGTGGAAGCAGAAGATTTTCTTGCGCGATTCCGTTATCACACATTTTTGGATTTTACAGACACATTAGAAAAGTTATTTTCGGAGCCAAACATACAATTGTACTCGTACAAAAAACAACCAACGATGATGCAATATGACGACCTGCTGGTGATGCTGGTAAGGTAATTCTAACAAAGCTTTCATTGTTGATGCCAGTAATGACTCCAGCGATATCTGAAGAACAAAGTTTACTTTCTTTTATGGACAGCGGCGGCAAGTCGACGCTATCATGGTTAACAACAACCACAGATGCTGTTCAAAGTACAATTAATGGTTTATTTACATGGCAGATAGCATCACAACAGGGTATCTTTGCGCCGCGACATATATTCGTTGCGCTTCAAGATGTTACACGAGTAAATGATCAAACGCGTAGTACAATGATATTTGACAAACTCGGTGTTTCCGAGGTTTCATTAAGAATAAATGGACATCAAGAACCATCGGAGGATATTTTGTTGAATTTTGAGCAAAATCATGTGGCGCGTGCATATCATCGATTGATGTCGTTTATGGGACGTGGTCAAAATATTGATACTGGTTTACAAATATCACAGCTAGATTTTACAACGTTGTACCCGATTTATTACTTTTCGCTGGAACATTTGGATTTGTTTAGACAGTCCGTCGTTGACATACATTTTCGAGCTCGTGTTGTAAGAGGAGTTATTGCTAATTACAGAGCAATCCCTGTTATACTCAGCGATAAAACAATGCTACTTGAAGGTGTTGGTGGTCGCATGAGAGTCGTTGATGCTCCAGTAGAAAATATGCAAGCGTTAATTTAGAAGTCAGAAATATGTCATAAATGCCATATCATCACGTTAGTGTCAGTATGACTCCTAGTCAGATCAAAAGACTTCAGTCAGCATCAGCGAAGCGATGTGGAACAAAAATATCATTAAAACAAGAACAAATCGCAGGTGGCCAAAATAAAATATCTCTAACAGAACGCCAGTTCAATCATTTCAATGAAGCTAAGTAATCAAAGAAAGGTATACGAGTAAATCTTTCTGCGGGTGCTATCAGCGACATCGTTAAGACTGGTGGTATATTTCCACTTCTTGCAGCTATCCCAGCGTTAATAGCTGCTGCCGCTCCAGCTGTTGCAAAAGCTGCTGCGTTAGGAGCAGTTGGGACAGCTGCTGGAATGGCGCTGAAGAAAGCAACTGGACAAGGATTAAAAAAAGGAAACGAAGACGTCACGGTCTAAGACTTCCAGGGTCTCAATACGGAAAAGGATTAAGACTTCCGGGGACTCGCTGATTTTTCCGATGTCTAACTTTGATTTACTCGATGCTGCTAAGCAACTAAATATAAAGAATTTCAGAGGTGTTTTTATGAGTGATCAATTACCGAAAAATCCAAATCTGATTGAAACAGGTATTATTAATCTCGATAAAAGCTCTGATCGTGGCACTCACTGGGTTGCAGATGCAATTGATCCACGTGGAATTATTTATTTTGATTCGTATGGGTTGGCGCCACTAAAAGAATTTTAAAAATATATCGACAGACTTCAAAGTATTCCAATCTGGTATTCAACGCTACCAACACAAAAAATAACCGACCCGCCGATATGTGGCCGTAAAGCACTAGCAGTACTTGATGCTGTGTCAAGATCAGCGAAACCACCCCATAAGGCTGTACACGAATACACGAGTTCTGTTTTAAATAATCGCTAAACATATAATGGTAGATATTTACGGAAGATCAGCTAAAGCCCGAACAACGTTCGGAACTCAACAAGCATCAGATGAAGATTTACTCAAGCGAGTAACAAGGCAGATAAATGATGAATTATCTGACCTGCTCAATCTTGTCAACGTTGATCCAAACGAACTTGTTATATTTCAAAACCGTGAAGGAAAATTGAAGACGAGTAATATTTCAATCAACGATATTATTATTCGTAGTCGATTATCGCGAGGAGGTCTTGTTGCTGTATACGACAAAGAGGGTAAACTTGTTCCTAGTGTTGTTACTCCGTCGTCGATCCGATATAGCATAAGTGAACGAGTGTTAAAAGCCGGTGATATAATGAACGGCGTCATTAACATGAATAACAATAAAATTATTAATGTAGGAGAACCAACAGATAATCTCGACGCTGCAACAAAGAAATATGTAGACGATAACAATATTCCGATGACAACATCGTTGTCGGCGATCAATGATGGAATAACCGCACTTAGAACTGAATTTTATAATCACATACAACTGTTTATGAATTTTCGCAGAAACGTAAACAGAACCACTAATGATTTTTTTGGAAGTCCACCAACCGTTGATATTAAACTCGCCGACATAAACACGAGACTCAACGATGTTGTCAGTGGAATTCCTAATATTGTTCAAAAAACTAATCTGATTAAAATTCCACAAAACAAATTAACAATATTGTGTACACAGTATCATCAGAATCATCAACGTGGACGCCAAGCGATAACACTATCAAACATACCGCAGAGGTCACTGGTGTGTACAGGTTGTCCGTATTTAATTCTGCTAAATTTAGGATATTTACCACGTATCTATGGCGTCATTCAACCGATAATTTTTCTGGGACTGTATCTGTAGTGTTAAATAAAGATACCGAAGAAACATTTATGCTGGTATCAGATGATTAAAAAATTAACCTCGGCGTCTTACTGGTGGTGCATAGAATTTGTCGCTGAAACACCACAATTAATTACTTAATACAGTATAATGATAGACGCTCAGCGATACAGATAAGATCAATTAACAACATGGCAGAATAAACTAAAAACCATCATCGATGATTATATAGCAAAAATAAAGAAATATCGTAGACGTGCGGTTGTCGGTGATATCATCGTTTATTCGTTGTTGCTGGGACCGGCGTAGTATTATCAACGCTGACGATGACAGCGCCGATCGTTGCAACAATTGTTGTTTCATCGTCAACCACGATCGCTGGAATATTCAATATTATCGCGTAAAAGATAAATACGTGTACAAATGAAAAATTAAGCGAGTACACGATGAAATTACATACTGCAACTGTAGCATATTCCAAATTATCGTCGATAATTTATTCGTCGCTCAACGATGGAATAATATCCGATGAAGAATTCAGTACTATGATAAAGATCTACAATGAAGTATTTAATGAAAAAATTCCTGAACAGGATTTAAAACAATAATAGTATAATAATGACAACGTCCTTGACTGAGTCAAGGAAATTACTACAACAGATCGTCACTAATACTGCTCCGGTAAGAACCACAATGATATCAGCGAGTTCAACTAATCCTGAATTCAGTATTAATTTTCCGACCGCAATTTCAGCAAGCGAAATTGCATTAGCGCAATTACGGGTTTATTATAGTTGGCCAAATATTAGGTCAAAATCATTCGGTGGACTTTAACCGAATAATTCATTAGCATTTGCAAATAAAAATAAACCCGATGAAACTCCTGATTAGCAAGTAGTCAGTATTCCAACGGGCAGTTATCAAATAGAACAGATCAATGAAGAATTCCAACGCAGAATTAAATCCATAACAGGTAAAGAATCAAAGATTGCCATTACTGTTCATGAGCCAACACTGTCTTCGGCCGTTGAAATATTATCACCGGATTACGCTGTGGACATATATCAGAGTTCAATCAGATCAGTATTAGGATGGCCAGAAATCTCACCGGTTGATTTCGGACCACCAGAACCACGCCGAGATGAATTTCTGACAACTGATCGAAAATTTATCAAAATTCCAGATTAACGAAATGATATTCCGTGGACCATTAATAAATTTTTTACTGATGGACAAGAAAAAATTCTTGATCTGAGAAGAGATGAAACTATGATGGATCTGAAAATTGTCACTGTTACAATCCTAGACGCAGTAGATGAATTTAACCGAATGTTTACCAGTGTCAAAAATTTACTCGTGATCTGACATATTATTACAGCGATGATGTGAAAAAAAAATATCATAGAAGCAATTCAGCATCTGAATGTAATATTATTTGATTTCGGATATACTAAACATATTTTAGACAAAAATGCGTAAAAATATCATAAAGACCCAGAAAACTCGAAAGATGTAATTAAGAAAGCTTACGAAGAAACATATACTGAACATAAAATCGGTGAATTCAAACAATTAATGATTGATCTTGTCAAGGAAAATTTTCCAAAATCCTTGAATCATGGAGAAAAATAGCCCCACCGGCAAATGTTCTAAGACATAATAACGATCAGTATGGGGGCGGCCGTCACATTTCACCGGGCATCGTCAATATCCCATCAACGATCGCTGTCAATCTAGTATGTGATGTCATAGACGGCAGTTATCAAGTTGACACTGAAAAATCCAACCAAGCCCAGCAAGGATACATTCTGTATTCATTTACACCTCAAGTCTCACCAAGTTATTTGATTGTATCAGAACCGATTAATCCCGTTTATTTAAGATGTCATAATCCGTGGTTATCTCGGATAACTTTTAAATTAACTGATCAAAAGGGACATTTACTTGACCTTAGATCGGAAATTTTAAGTATTGGTTTGCATGTGAAATCATCATAGTATCTCTGAATCATCAAGAAGCAAAAAAATAAAAAAATATAATCACCGTAACATTGTTATACTTTTTTTTTAATTCTCCCAGGGATTCTGCTTAGCCATTACCATCATTAATCCAGTATTATCTTCACTGTCACTGTTTTTGCTTTCACTGGTAACAACCTTTTCAGATTCTGTCATTGACATAATCTTTCACAGTTGCATTGCACGAATATTGATTAGTTTTCTCTTTTCAAATTCGCGAGATAATTCTAGATTTATTTTTTCAATAGCATTTGCGAGTGAAATAAATTCTTTAACTTGCGTATCATCAGCCTTTGCTAGCGACTCTATCATCGATCGATAAATTAATTTCATAAATCTATAATCGGATGGTAGTGTATATTTGTTTTCAGTTTTTCGTTGTTGCAATAATTCAAAATCACACATGACTTTTTGAGGATCAAGTTCATCAGAAAGTTTTATACCATCATGTTGTAGTTGTTCAATTGCATCAATAACAGCGTTGATATTTTCGTGATTCATTATAGAAAAAGTCATTTCTTTAAATACATTCATTTTTCTGAATTAATTTAATAATTTAATGGGGTATTTGCACGACTGAAGTTGAAGAAATCTAGCAAAATTTAATAATTTGATGGGGTATTTGCACGACTGAAATTGAGGAATTCTGACGAAATTCATTGATTTTGATGGGGTATTTGCACGACTAAATGAAGAAATCTCAACAAATTTCACTGAATTTTCAGTTTTTCATAAAATAAAATAATTTCAGAAATATATTATAAGTAAATTAATTTTATGAAATATTCTGTAAAATTGAGAAAATACAGCAAATCGGACTAAATTTATTGATTTTGATGGGGTATTTGCACGACTAAAGTTGAAGAAATCTAGCAAAATTCATTAATTTTGATGGGGTAGTTGCACGACTAAATAAAAAAATATCAGTGAATTCATGATTTTTCTGAATAAATATGTTTCTGACAATTTCAGAAGACAAGAATAAATTTATAATCCATGGATTATTCTTTCTTGTGTATTCTCGCTCTGAATTTTTCTTGTAATCGTCGGCGCGCACGTTCATCACGTGATACAGGCATGACGGAACATGATCGATGTGATAACCCTTCTCCTGCGTAAATTTTGTCAATGAATTCTATATAAGTAATATCATATCTTTCAGTAATTTTGACTTTAGTCCACGGAGGTAATTTATCAGCAATACTGATTTTATCAACATCATAAATAATAAAATTTGTGTTCATTGTTATTAATTATATGCTTTTAATTAATTATCAGCGTATCTAAATTTAATTTTCTGTTTGAATTTCTTTGAAAACGCTGATATATATATATATATATATA
>JAECUM010094903.1:0-29068 GCA_016617855.1 Megalonaias nervosa | reverse complement strand
ATATATATATATATATATATATATATTCATCCTCCAAATAACGTGCAGCTTCAGAAGATCCATGCTCTGTCTTGTTTTCACTATTCTAATAGAGTTATGAGAATACAGGTCTACGATATATTCGACTGTAGTTTACCGTTAAGTTTGTGTAAGACTAGCAATTAGCTTAATACATATCGGTCAGTACGATATTCAGCCCATGTATCGGTACTAAGAAGCTCGGTGTCTCAATGAAGCTGACAAATCGGTCTTTCAGCTAAAGCTTGTGTTTTGCGCTCAAAAGATGTTGAGAGGCCATGTGTTTCATACATGACCAGGTGTTTTGATGTAGATTTAGTTTTAATTCATATCCATATGTTTTGATGCATGGGCATGTGTTTTTATAAATGGCAAAGATTTTCTACATGACTGTGTTTTAAATAATGTTGAGGATTTTTTATATAGGGCTGTGTGTTTTGATTTATAACCAGATTGTTAGATACAAAAGTATGTTCTTGGATACAGAGCCAGATGTTTTAATGTAATGCTGGGACAACCTTGTATGTTCTTGATGCCCTCATGTATGCAGCTTATACTAATAATGTATCGCAGTAAACTCTTGGAATGGATCCAATAATCATATTAATCTAGGCAGTGACATATATCACATTTACTCGCAGATTACGTATCAACCCTGACATTCCCTGATTGGAAAAAACGAACCAGGTTCTATTTATGACAGGGATAGTTCAGTTATTATAGTATGGACTAAAAATCATGGGTTGCTGGCTCAATACCTGCTCAGATCAGTTGCCTCATTGTGTCCTTTAGAAAGGCACGTAGTTTCTATTTTCCTAGCATGATATAGCCAATGTGTTCAAATGCTGTTAAAAACCAACTAAACAGTCAACTTTCGCAGTATATCTGGTGGTTCATCCAAGATACGGGGGATGGTGAAATGGTACAGAATGCATTTTAGCTGCTGTCTAAGATGACATTTAGCAAAAAATGCTAATATGTTAAGGGAATGAAGAGCAGCGGTCCTGTTGTGCGAGACAAACACTGACCAGATGGGCTGGTACATGCCTTTACCGTCTAGTGGTACGTGTTCAATGTAGATGAATCGGGTTTTGTTCCAAATGGAAGGCTATAAATTTGTGTCCATCTCCACTGTATTGATATTTAAATGTCAAAAAAATCCTTTTGTTTGTCTTTCATTAATGTATGTCCATGATACCTACAAACAAATTTTGTACTAAATCTGTCTTGTATAGCTTTGTTATTTTACCGTACGGTGTCAACCAGTGATACTTTTGTGCAGGGTTCACATAACATTGATCCCTTTAGATTCACAACAATCTTTTTTATATATAAGTAGCAGAAACAGCATCGACCAGTCTGCTCTCTGACTGGATGCATCAAACCAAATATAAGCCAGTCAGACCTGTAACTCTTTCATAGGAAGACACACGTGAATAATCAGAGCCATCTCAGTAGACAGTACACTGTGCCATTTTATGTTTGTCCAATCTGACATTTCTCACAGTTCTTTTGCTTCACATCAATGGTCATCAAATAGTGTCTGTATTGATATCTGACAGACTACCTAACAAGCTATTTGCTCGTTTAAATAATTTCACTAAGTATATTAAATCTCATTAGCCAAAGCAAACTTGTTCGAAATACTGTTTTAAATAGCTACATATGCCAGGGATTACAGTGGAATGAATTAGGTTATTGGCACACTGCTAGCAAAGATAAGGAATTATCAACATGGTGACCAGCTTGTGACCAGGATTATCTCTCACAGTATGAACAAGAAGTGCTCTCCGTTCACTGAGAACTTTACCTTGATTAATACTAGGATATTTATATAAATGTGTCAAAAACTGATTATAGTGGCACACTCATATATACTCCTCCTTTTTTGCTAATTCACTTTTGGTGCCGTATATTAAAGTCCCATGCATTCCAGATGGTGATTTTACATTAAAGTGTCAGTGTGTATTGTTTGATTAGGTTAAGTCTGATTATATTTACATAACAGTTCACTAACCAAACCTTTTTAAAAAATCACATGATTCTTCGACTTTCGTTTCTTTTTCATTTCTTCACATGTGTTACAAGTCTATGCTCTTCAAATAGTGACAGAAAAGAGTGAAGACAACAACCGTTGTAAAATTTAACAAATAATGTATTTCCCTAGAATACAAAGTAAAAAAGTAAAGAAAAAGAACTTACGGTTTTACGAATTAAATCCAAAAAGTCATATAAGTCATTGTAATAAAAAGTACTGAATGAAACTGAGTTCGAGTCCCGATGAAACCCAAAAATGGAAGGCGATGATGTCTGTTGTGGTCATCGAAGTGCTGTTGTGTCAACAGTCCTTTGTTGAATCAAAGAAAATATTGTTCCAGTTTTGAATTCAGCATAACTTCCAATAAATCTCTTGATCCGAGAATTTTGTACGAGCACTTATATATTTCCTTGGGAAAGAATCACTTGAACTAAATAATTTGAAGAAAATAAAAATTCAACTCAGACTGATCAAAACATGATAACAACTTAACTTGTCAATTGTTTGGAGCCCAACTGACAAACTCATATCAAAAACAACAGTTATACACTAACTAAGATGCAAAGCAGATTCCCGGATTAGATTCAAAATTTCATTCTTCTGGAAAAAATAGAAGTTGTAGCAATTCATACATGCCATCTGTCACGTAATACAGGTATGACCTTGACTTAACTTAAAGATTCTTACTCTGAGAAAGATAAACACACAAAATTAAAAACGTTGTTTACCAAAACTGTCACTGATTCTGAAACAAGGTCAATAAGCAGATACAATGTCAGTTGTTTACGTCAATGAAATAAAATAATTTAAAAATCAGTCAGGTCAAACAGAACTGAACTCTATGTTACATTACAATAACATGTAATGGAATTTTTAAAAAAATTGTAAAACTAACAAACAAACAATTAAATTAAATATACACTCCACTTTCCCCCATACAAGAAAGGAAAGATTTATATAATAAAGCTTTCTTTTTACCGTTGGTCAACTATACATGAGGTTCATAAAAAAATAACATAAGAAGATATCTTATGAATGCTACAAAGTATACATGAAATAATATATTTCTATACACGTGAAAGTGCATCTGCTATTAAATTGTCTTTTCCCTTGATGCGCCTGATGTCAATATTCTATTACTGTAACAACAAACTCCAACTTAATAATCTCTGATTATTATTTTCATCTTGCCAAACATTCCTTCTGGATTGTAGAATAATTTCTTTGGTGCTTATTTAATTTCTTACAAAAATAGCACACTAGATGATCAACACCATTTTTATCTTCTTGAATCAATACTGTTCCTACCCCAACATCACTTGCATCGACAGTTTAAATGAATGACTGAAATTTGGAGCTGTAAGAACTGGTGCACTCTTCAGCATGGCCTTTAACATATCAAAAGCCTCCTGACATTATTCAGTCCAAAATGGAACTTGATTTATTTTCTTGCTCAATAAATTTGTCAGGGGTTGAGCAATATTAGAAAAATTGGAGAAAAAAATTCCGATAGTATCCAGCAATACCCAAAAATCGTATCAGTTGCTTTTTACTGACAAGCACAGGGAATTCAGAGATAGCCTTGACCTTAGCATATATAGGTTTATTTTGTCCATACCCCACGATATGTCCTAGAAATGTTACACAAGCACGGCAGAACTCACTTTTGGATAAATTAATTGTCAAACTTGCATCAGTGAGTCTGTCAAAGAATTTCCAAAATGTTGCTAGATGTTCTTTCCAGATGTCATTGTAGATGATGACATCACAATTATCTAGACCAGAGGTAATCATATTCATTAAACGTTGAAAAGTACTTGGCGAACCTTTCATCCCAAACGGCATCACTTTATATTGATAAAGTCCATCTAGAGTCACGAATGCCGTAATTTCCTTTGCCCTTTCCGTTAGTGGAATTTGCCAAAATCCTTTCAGAAGGTCCAGTTTGGTGAAATACTTTACATTTCCAATTTTATCAATGCAGTCATCAATTCTTGGCAATGGAAATAAATCTGTTTTAGTCACTGTTCACCTTTCAATAATCAGTACAGATGCGGAAAGTTTTATCTGGTTTCGGAACAAGTATACATGGTGAATTCCAATCACTATTATTCGATTCTATAAAATCATTTTCCAGCCAATACTGAATTTCTTTTTTCAAGCATTCCTGTTTGAGAGGGTTCATCATGTATGGGTGTTGTTTCACAGGTTTGGAATTTACAATTTCAGCGTCAAGGTAAATTTTGTTTCTTGTAGGAACACCTGGAAATTAGTGCTCATATCCAAGTAATAACTGTTTAAGTTCATTCCTTTCTTGTTGTTGCAAATGTGAAAGTTTCTGCTCCAGATTATTCATAATTTCTAAATTCAGAAGATTTGTCACTCCAAAATCAATAGTGTCCAATTGCATTCCTTCACTTAAATCCTCACTGAGTGGGACAGGTATAACTAAATTAATTCCATGATTAACCTGGCTATCTCTCTCAACATACTGGCACTCCTATAATTTATTTACATCCCAGGAGTACTATTATTATAATTTAACTCATTAATTTTCTTCATAACTTTGTAAGGGCCATAATACCTAATCTGAAGAAAATTTTGAAGAATGAGTAAGAGAGACGGAACTCTATCACCAGACTCAAACGTTCTCACCACTGAAATTCTGTCAAACCATAATTTCAGTTTTTACTTGAATTGCCGGATGCCTAATTCATACATAACTTGCTGGAAAATTCCAAATATAAATTCTGACCCTTGATCAGATTGGACAGATTTTGGAAGGCCAAATTGAGTAAAAAAAAGACTTTATCAAAGTTTTTACTATCGTTTTAGTTTTAATATTCCTCAGTGGAATTGCCTCTGGGGATCTTGTTGACGCACACATAATGGTCAACAAGTATTGGTTGCCTGACTTGGTCTTAGGTAAGGGGCCAACACAGTCTACCATTATTCTGCTAAATGGTTCGGCAAATGCAGGAATAAGTTGCAGATGAGCCTTAAGTATCTTCTGATTGGGTTTTCCTACCATTTGACAAGTATGACAAGATCTGCAATATTTACAAACATCACTTTTAATTTTTGGTCAATAAATGTGATTCAAGATCTTGTGATAAGTCTTATTAACCTGGGAAATTTCCAGTAAATGCGATTGATCAAGCGGTCATGGTCATGACTTCGCGTATAAAAATAAAGATCTGCAACAACGACATATCGCTGATGTCAAGTTGATTCATACGTTGAAGTCGAAACAAATCATGTGAGAATCACTCACCAACTGTTTGACAAGATCGGCTATGAGTAGTACGTTAGAAGTAGGCAGTTAATTGTCAAATAACTATAATAACGGAATCGATTTATGATAGTCCAAGAGGATATTGGAAAGGTGCAGCTGCGATTAGTAAACTCGCCGATGACGCAGGTGACGTGATTGGTTCTCCTGACAGGCAATATGGCAAATATATCTACCTCCACCTAAGTCGATTCAACATGGTCGGTTTGATGTCAACACCCCCAAAGAAGTTCATCAGGCCGATATTTAGTGTTTACCACAGTACGTTATTATTTGATACGCACATACAAATACGCCTTGGTGGTCGTCGACGTTACAAGTAGATACAAGGAAGCGGAACCGCTATCGACTGAAACAGCAACTGAAGTCGCAGCCGCGTATAAACGAATTTATTCACGTGGCTGCCTGCAATGGCAACAGTTGCTGCAGGTTGATCATGGCAAAGAATGATGTAACAACATAATGTTGAAATCAGACTCGGACACGCCGCCATACATCGTGATCAGGCGATCTTTGAACGATTTAATCGAACACTTGATGAGCGATTGTTTGGACATCAGTACGCCCAGGAATTACTGAGCAAGGTAAGATCTCGCGAATGGGTTCCTAGACTACCGCACGTGATAGCCGAGTTAACAGGGAAGCCACGCATGAAATTGATTTGAAACCCGTCGATGCAATCGCGAAGAAACAAATACCGGCTAAATTGCGCGATCTGCCGGCAAGACCAGGGCTGTACAGCAACTTGACAGTCAGGTATTTATATGAACCAGGTGAACTTGAAGATGGTAAAAAATAGCAACCAATCCTATCTGAAGCGTAACCACAGATAAAATTTCCAGCTTTGTAAGTTCTACGAATAGGTCCACGATCTACAGACTAGATTCAGCGGCTCCTCAGGGTGGATTTGTCCGTAAACAACTGCAGGTAATTCCTGAAAATACAGATTTACCACCAGGTTGGATTCGCACTCGAGATATGTCAGTGTGGCCGAGACTACTATCGATTCTTTCCACGGTGAATTATCATACCTCATTAGGAACATATTCCCAAAACATTATTGTGTTACAGCAGGCGCAGTGAGTATTTTGTCGTTGAATCAGCGTCATGATAAATCAGCATCAAGATCAAACTTGACTTAGTTCTTTCTTTTTATTTTGTTATCTCGCTGATAGCCAGCTAAGTTTTCTTTATCATGCAGGGAATTTTAGTGGTGGATCGCAGCTGAGGACGTAGACAATTCTTGTAGACAATTCTCCACAGCTGAGGCTTTCCTGCAACTCTCGATACTGTCAGATACCTTAAATTTGACCATTCGACATGATCGTCGACAATTCAAACATTAGAATCTAGGATTGGTAGTCCCTGCGTTGATTGAATTGTTATTGCATATCCTAGAGTCCAGCATGGTGGTTGTTATGCCAGAGCCTGATCAACGGCCTCCACGGGAACATCAACGATATCGCTAAGAACGAGCGTTTATTTTGTCATCCGTTCCTGGAATATCAACGAGAATATTCTTGCGACGAGTATTCGCTGAACGATAACATAGTGGAACTGCCAGTGAGGGAAATCTCTTTATGAAGCTCAAATATTCGACGTTGACGTGAATCGCGAACTATTTTCTGGATGCAATTATCAGATCATTTGGGAGCCATAAGTTCCAAACGTCATTGATCGCCGTTTCTGAAATTACACTGTGCATTATCTCAAATTGACTCTTGTCCAACTGAAGTCTAATTAACGCTTTTAGTTCTGGTAATGATTCATCGCTGGCACGGTGATCTATCAATATTTCCTGGTAATACTCTATATATTTTTGCCAGTTGTGTGGAAATTCTCCTGTAATCGGAGTAGATTGTCCTTGATCGCAGCACATGATAATCGCCGTTGATTTCGTAGACAGCCAATCGAGAAACAATTTTGAGTGAATTTGGACAGAGTACATACTGCGTCCCAAATGATGATTTGAGGAACATATTTCTCGCCCATTCGAGTTGGTGTCAACACATCTCCCTTCCATCGGAAGAAGTTGTTACGTGTGAGTTTTAACACCTGTTTCTCATCTCCCTGGCGAGCCGGTAAGATGGGGTTAGCACTACTATATCGGAGAATTTCTAAATTATTCTAACGCACGCATTGTTTTACAAGAACCGCCAGGACCATTAAGATAAACCGTTTTATGTCGTGAAATGGGATCATGAGCCGATGGTGCCGATAACCGTTGTGTAATTTATCGTTGCAGCAATACACACGATGATGTTGTTAATCTGGAAATTTAGAATAATTACGTATTCGTTCATTTTATTCTCCAATGACCCCAAAGAGTTGCGTCGGTGTTCTTGGTGTGCATCATCATAAGTTTTTTTAAGATCTATTGTTGATTTACTTCTTTTAAAATAAGTCCGAGGTGATTCTAATAGCGTCATTTGGAAATCGGTTAATCATCGATAACAGGTTTATTGCTGCATATCCAAGCATCGAGGATCTGAGATGAGTACGCTTGGTTGTATCACCGTCGTAGTAGCTGACAATTGTACCGATCGTGGTTCTATTTATTAAGTTTGCACACTCCCTGGACGCTAACACGCCTTTTGCAGCCGTATCTGCGATTATAACATCAAGTTCTGTTTGGTCCATAATTACACTTGTGCAACGGCATTTGTTACTAGATGAGGCTCCCTTGGTAAATTTGTCAATAATTTTTCGGCTCATATCTTTTGCAAACGGAATATCGTCATTTTCTGGCAGCCAGACAATATTTTGTGGCCTATATGAAATTATAGCCGTACTCACTGTCAACGAAGCCAATATCGCCGCATCAAGCATATATATCAACAGCACTATTGGAGCCCAAATGCGTTTATTCTTTGCGCAGCAGTCTAAGAGATTTATCTCTGTATCTGGTGTATTAAAATGACGACCAACCCAAGAAACAGTAACCGGATGTATGTTTCCTGAAAACTCAATGATTCAATCTCGGCACATCCAATTAGATCCACTACTGGCAGCGAACCGTTTATTGCAACTCTGGTCACTCCATGTGTTGCATGACCAAATCGTGAGAAATAAGGCCCACATTCACCCGTTCCAAGACGGGATAATATTTTGTATCCCAAAGGCCGCCGTGTCCTAATTTAATAAATGAACGCGATATATCATAGATAAGTCCCCGAGGTGTTGGGCGCCATGAATTTGTTTGTCCGGCTACACGAGCAACTACGTACTAGATTGTTAAACAATTATTCAGCAATTCATCTATATCGATGTGCGAATCGATGATGATATAATTTAGCACTAACTCTTTCATCTGATCATGGTTAGATTCTTCGAGATAAAGTTTACCCGACGGCAACAAGAATTGATCAAACCGGGATCCAATGGATCCTGATTCCAATTCTGGATCACACTGAAACAGCCAGACTGATACATGATCGTGTTTGCTAATGTTATAAATTTCCTAAAATATATTACCGGGGTAAAATTCAGTATATTTTCTCGGCGGAAATTTTGTTACACTTGCAGTCAACGCATGAGCATTGTGGGCGCTTTTACCACGATAGTTGCCGAAATCGTACAGAACCTCATTGATTAATGTTTGTACTACTATCAAAAACTTTAACTGCTTTACCAACTCTGCGATGTCTTCCATGGGAGCCCCATTGTCGTTAACACACTCTGCTCATTCCTTTATTTGTTTGGTTCGTGAATCTGTCACTCCATTTCCTCGTGGTGCGTTCATAAAATGATCTTTGACCCTCTGAGCCGCACAATTTAAGATACCAGTTCTCATCGTTTGAAGAGCATTAATATCAGGCTCGTTTAAACCATAAAGTGCGTAAACATCAGCCACCGGATATGATTTTTCATAATATAGCTTGTCAATGCCCGTCAGCATTCCGGGTGCAGAATTTGTATCTGCAAAGGAGATATACGGGCCACGTGCTCGTGATTGTTGAACAGGGTCGAGTTTATCTTGGATAATCCATGTTGCTCCATAACCACCATCGTTTTTGACAATAAATTTAATTTTAAACAAATGCCTCTTATCATCATCTAAACGATCAATAATCGTCCCCGCGTTGGTCACTCCATTGTGATCCATCCGGAACGTTGACAAAGTATGAGCTGCACCATCCCGCTTTAACTTTTCTTCCTTGACCATTCTGATATGTTTGTTTAATTGTAAATCAAGCGGCGGAAGTTTTCCTTATGGTCTACTCTATCAAAATCAAACATGGCCGCTTCTGGTTTAATCATAGATAATCTTACAAAATCCTCTCTCGTAGTTTCTAACGATCTAATCTTATTTTGCAAATTTTCTAGGTCAATTTGTTTACTTAACAAGGGTTTGTCTAACACAAGTGAGATTATAATACTTCTCGTGCGATTGGTTTGCTACAGTCCACCTACCCTATATATAAATAAGGCAAGTTTTTCTCTAATTGAACGTTATTACATAATAATCTCACGAGCAAGAAATACTTACAAAGTGGCTTATGATTGGATTGACAACCCCATGTGGAAAAAAATTGTTTTAATGAGTATCGTGGATCTTATTTAGCGAGTGTCCGAAGAGACTGGGGTTGACGGAATATCCAACCTTTGTATTCGATGGGGGAGGGAGAAAATATAGAGCGCTAAAACGATGCTATGATCGACGAGGTGATCTCATGGGTGCCACAATAAATGACTCTAAATATTATCTTAGTAGAAAATTATAGATTTTCCATGATTTGAAACCAATCTTATTAACTGGAGAAAAAAAAAACAGCCCTACGGAAGTGGTATAATAAGAAAATAAGATTACAGTATAATGCCATACTTGTTTACCTACTACGACAGCTTAGAAGCGTAAGATAACAAACGTTACCTTACTTTGTTCTGCTTAGTCAGACCAGTCAAAATTGTTCAGTGTATATCTGTATTATCTTCACACTAATAGGTATCTTTCTTTTCGTACTGCTAAGGCATTTTGTTCAACCATCGCCCATTAGCACAAGTTTACTATTTATGTTCCCCCTGCGCTGCTTAGAGTATTGTCACAAGACTTTGCAAACACATTCATGCAAAGTTTCTTTGGACTCAAAATGAAACGAGCGCCATTCGGACATTCAATGTTGCCACCATGGCAGCCATCTTTAAAATCTTGTCACTGCTACTCTTTAATGGCTGACCATGTTGACATGAGATTTGCACCTAATGACCTAATGACTCTATATAATGCCATGAAGGTCATCTTGAAATCTTGTTAGGACTAATCATATTTATGGAGCGTTCATTTGGCATGTGGTTTAACTAAAAGAATTTTCATCCTATATAATTGATCCTATATATATATATATATATATATATATATATATATATATATATATATATATATATATATATATATATATATATAGATAGATAGATAGATAGATAGATAGATAGATAGATATGTAAACTTCACTGATTTTATATGTCAATAAATTAATATACGTGTTTGTTTTAAGCATTGCCACCATCATTTTGACTAGCCACCGGTGGTACAGCTACCTACTTCCAAGTCAACGTATTGCATATATACCTAGCTGATACAGCATCTACCACTTTAGGGTCTGATTGGATGTACCAGATTACTACACTTACCGAAATGATTGGAAATACGGATTCTGCCGCCTCTGAAAATAATGACATATGGCAATGTACGTTTCTAAAAGTTGACTGTTTTCACAGTTTTCTTCCGAGTCGTGGACATCATGAAAGTCACCAAACTGAATGCTTAGCAGGTCTTATAACAATTATTTTCATTTTTATGGTAACTATTTCAAACACAAGAGGAAACTTATTGTCAGAAGTACCATCATACTTGAAAATTATTATCAACAATTTCTAAATAAACAGAATGAATATGCTACTAAAACCATCAATATAAACAAAGCATGTCGGACGTAGTTAGCTTCTTTAATGAATATATATATCAAATACAAACATTTCGTCAGCAATTCGCTCACATAGCTTGCATTGTTATGTCCAGGCATAGGACTGCAACTGGTTATATTTGTCACATACAACATTAATTCTATCTTCTAATTTGCATTGTTGTTACCTGAAATACAACTGAAACTGATTATTGTTTTCCAAATGTTCCAAAGAGTACAGTGATGGGATTAAAAACAGCTATCACTTAACAGTATATAACTTTTTGCAATTTAATCAGAAACTATCTTCTCTCAACGCCTTTTTCGCTGAAAATGCAGAACCTTAAATTTTGTGTTCAGTCAAAATCTCCCTATCTTTACACAAGAGAAACTTAGTGATGAGCATGTCTGGCTCAAAAGTCAAAGATATCAATTAATTATATTTTCCGATGATATTTTGACTTTTAAAATCATTTATGATTGTTTATAATTTAATTTATCACTGAAACTCAAATATAATCGTCCAGGCTTCAACTTGGATAAAATCTGATTTGGATTTCTGACTATAAATATAATTATTTATTTAAATATTTTTATATTCTTGTCATAGCTTATTAACGTCTGAATCTCAGATTTTGATACGTCCACTTTGAGACTTTTTCATGAAGTCGCATCAGTAAAAACTTTTGTGTTTTATAGTCATGTACTTTTAAAATGTATATCAGTTGTCCTAGTCATGATAGCTCAGTTTTCAAAAGGTTTGACTATGGTCAAAACGTTATGACTGTTTTTACCCTAAAAAGTAGAATCTCAACCATTGAACTGTTTCTAACAATTTGTGACATTCATATTACATCTCATTGTAATAAAGATATAACAGTATATCATATGTCATGTTAACTTAGAAATAAGAAAGTTCTCTCTCTCTCCCTCTCTCTCTCTCGCTTGCTGGTTTCCTATTATCGTATGATTCTGCTGTGCTTCTGTTGTATATGTCTTTAAGTATCTACCTACCAAATGTTTACATTAGATAGGCAAATATTTTTATAAAATATATTCTTGTAAATTGTTGTTGAAATTCACTTGTAAATTGTTGTTGAAATTCACTTGTAAATTGTTGTTGAAATTCACTTGTAAATTGTTGTTGAAATTCACTTGTAAATTGTTGTTGAAATTCACTTAAAACCAAGAGATAAATGTACAATTAAACTGAGAACTATTTATGGCTGAATATTGCTGTTTGAAAAGAAATTTAATTAATATTTCACAACATCACAATCATAAAAATTATACCCGACTATCATAGATATATTGTCACATTAAATGAACATACATAGAGTATCATACGTGAGTGGTCATTTGATACGAAAATTTGCAGTGAGCCAAATAAATTTTATCTTTCCTGAGTCATAATGGACAAATCATTGAAACTATTATTCTTTCCTTTTTATTAATTAGATCATTTTAGTTGGTTAAAGGCCTGCTTGCATTGAGATTTCACGTTTAGTTAATAGCATGCTTGTGCTATCTTTTTACATTTCTGGTATTATTGTCACTCTTTGTACCAACAGCAACGGTCATAATAATAATAATAATAAATAAACAAATAATCAAAAAATTGAATACACGGTTAACATATATTTCAAATTTGTATTATATATGTGTCATTTATTAATCAACGATCAAAGTCTACGATAGGACATGCCACTGTTTGCTAATACCAGTATGATTGATAGAGGATCTCAAATGGGTAACGATTTAATATTGAATTTATGAAACGAGTGTAATAATGTCCAACTTCTGCAAGCCTTGGCAAGCAAAAGCTGGACATTATTTAACGAGTTTCATAAATTTAATATTAAATCATTACCCATTTGAGATTCTTTTTATCACATAGTTTTATTTCAGTAGACGTTATTTAGATTAAAAGAAGAACGAATAATTTCGTTCATTCTGACAGACGCTGTAGCTTTCATTTGTTGCGAGTAAAAAATAGTCCCAAACAAAGTTGAAATAGTAAAAGTATATTATACATTTTTGATAACTATAAATCAAAGAATAAGCGTCCATCCAAATAAACACAACATTTTACAAAAGACAAAACATTTGTCAAAAAAACATGTCCAATGCGCATTGTTTGATATGGTGCACAGTACCGGTTTGAGCTGGCCAACACAACACAGTGACAGTGTTTACGTTGAAATTCCACAATAAAACGTTACATTGTTGCGATGTTTTTGTGAACAGAAGATTACTGGATGCAGAAATATACACATTTATTGTAATGTATTTGTGACCGGATATTTGCAGTATTTCATTTGGAACATTACACTGTACAGAAGGCGTAAACAAATATCTGTTTGGGTCGGACTTGTATCACCGCGTAAATATGCTGTGGTTGGATAGAGTTCTGTCAGTTGGGAAGACTGGTTTATGTCTACATTCTTCTGTGAACAAAGTTGAGTTTATTTACTTTAGTAAGTTTACATTTAAACCAAGCTTGTATATAGGGTGGATTCCATTCTACAGATATACCGCCTATCCATCCCCACCCCCACCCTCGTTACCTTCTAAGCAATACCGGTAGTTTTACTTGTTGTTATTGTTCTTGTCTTGGGAGTTTTGCCATTTTTCATGTTATGATATGCTATACATGACATAACAATCCCTGTAGGGGTATATTGACAATACTGAAACGGACGAGACCACTTTTTCCCAATTCCCTTTCGCGAGTCGAATAAAAAAATGGCCGCCAAAAATGTTCATTGTAAATAAAAAATTCCAGAAGGCGGGGTTAAAACTGTTTTCCCACGATCGCAGCCAATCAGTAACGAGAATACTGCACAATAATTTCATGGGCTTATTTGAACCAATAAGAATCACATAAAGTGATATATTCACATGCATAATACCAAAAATATGAAACTGCATACACTGTAGGCAAAGTGTACCGACTATGTGATAAATGTTTAAACACACTCTTGTATTGAATCTATATTTGCCTCAGCTCAAAACATTCTCACTCTTTGTTCCAACATCGTGTGTAAAATAATCACTAATGCTACATATATTAAACAAATTTGTTTAAATCTTCACTTGAGAAATTTCTGTAGCAATCACAAAATTATTTGTATTTTTCATTTTTATTTCTTTCTTTTTGTCCTACTCAGATAGTGATGCCATAGTTTGGGGGCCATGGAAATGTCAGGTGTAAAGTGATTGTTTATTATCTAGAATTGACAGTAGTCATATTTAAATATATTATTCAAAGGCTTAAAATATTCAGGATAACGAATGAAAACATTAGCCAAAGCTAGTTCTGGAGCTTAAATAAAATGTGAAAAAAAATTAGAGAATGAAGATAAATTGAGAGAAGAAATATGGATCCAATAAATGGCCCGAGAAGAGTAAAAACCAACTGAATGACAGTAATACGGCATCAGTTATATTTAGCATATAATATAGGAAACTAATCTTACATATTTCTTGCGAATGTTAATCATACTTTTTATCTACCATAAATGGTTACCATTTTCTCCTTTGATTCATAAACCAAGGTTTCGTGTTGTGCATACACGTAGCATATTTTACAATATTATAACAACGTATTAATAATTTCCACAAATCTCATTAAACTAAGATTTCTAGATTTTTATTTATTCGTAAATATAAACCTATGCAACAATCGCGAAATAGTTAACTGGAATATCATTACCCTTTTTTTAAAATGAATTTCCAACAAAAATCGTCACGTCTAGTACCATAATAGTTGCATCCTGTGAGAAAAGTTGTCATTACTTCTTTGCAATTCTTTATTCACTCACATTCCTCAAAACATGTGCCGTACGTGTTTTAGAAGAATTATAAAAAAGGTAATTGTCATCAACTATGCCAGTTGCTTTTAAGAAAGAGTTTGTTATCAGATTGCTATATATAAATCTAAACTGAAGCCAAATGAATTCCTGAGTAAAGTCTCTGCTATTAATTTGCTTGAAAATGTAAACGCTTTATGCTTTCCAATTTATATCACTGTTTGACTCTTTTTTAGACTTATGAATTATCTCAGTAAAATGCCATACATTCTGTATCTCTATTTAAACGTTCAAACAATTAATGGTCTACATAGAAGATGGCTTACAATTTTGTAAATTATGTATTTTGTTCTAATTATATTGACTATACTTTTATATATTAAATAGTTTACATTGGTATATTTTCGTTTTTCTAAATGATTCAAAATCCAAAAATGTGTCATCCTCATCAATCATATCAGAAATATAGTTCCCATTCAAATATTTCCATCCTCTATAAATTATTGGTTTATTATTAACTTTTAGCTCTTTAATTCATATATTAGTGGATTATTTTCTTCCTGAGTTGATATTATTTATTTACTAAATAAGAAGGTTGTATGAAAAAGCAAATGCTATTAATATTTCCAGTAACCAGAATTATAAAATGCCTTCAAGATTAACATTCATTTCCTATTACATTAAATGGACGGAAATAGAGGACCTCAAATGAGTGCTCGTTCGAAATGAACTGCATGCATTCAGTCAAATAATGTATATTTGTGACGAGATGTCAAGACACAATTTGTCATGTTCAGTTTGTTATTGCATGTTTTACATGAAGCACAAATTATGATACGGATTCATTAGCGAAAATAACAGTAATTGTTTAATATATGTGTATATTTATGAGTGAATAATTAGAAATAAAGAAAGACAACAACTCATAATGTACTTGATACAGATGAAATACCATGACTGACTAAATTGCAGTTATGCAATTCTTAATGCCTCCCAGACACAATATATAACTGTGCTCCATTCATGTATTACACTTGCATTACATCAAATAGAATTTTTAGAAAACCTTAATAGAGACTCACTGCATCCTTTAAGACAAAAACAAATAATCTGCGCGAGACATTTTGAAACTTGTCTGTTCACTTTGTTGATTTGAATATATCATACTCGGTTTAGATACAAATTTCTGGTTGTATAAATTAATGAATTTAAATCACAAACTGATCACTGATGGTTATGTACTAAAAGTGAATCCATTAAGAAAGGCTATAATTTGCAAAATCACAATGGTTAATATCTAAGAAAATAAATGTTATCGAGGTATTCAATAAATAGTTTATACCCCTGCCTATAATCCCTGCTAAAATCATGCTTTAAAAAATTAATTGTATCAGCAAACTTGATAGACCATGATAATATTTTGCTTTCCTTGCTTCTGTAAACACGTGATTTGCAATCCACGTGTCCCCATCATATATCATTCCAGAAACCTGTTACAAGGTAATGGTAAAACTGATTGGTCCACTTAATGTTACTTGCTTAGTATACATTACTCGTAATAAGCTGTGTTATTCCCGCTTAAAGAACCATGCCACATGATGCAATCAGTGGTTCAAAATTCACGTGCCCATCTAAAATTGTTGAATGAAACGTTCTGGTAGTCAAATGAATTTCTGGTTCGATGAGTGTTTTTCTTTCATCAGATGTATGTTCTGTCGACAATATTGCCAGCTTTGTTCATTGAGAGACTTGCGGAACGAATTATACAAAAGATTCCAGCCAGAATAACAGTGGCTGAATATACAATAGGGAATACATTGGTTTGGGAGGCCATGACCGGTTGATAATGGGAAATAAAATTTTAATACAATTATTGCTCTAATGCTGATCCTAAAGAAAGAGAAAAGGTTCCATAAATCTACTAACAGTCTTTTACTAGCTATGTGTAGGAAACCCAGTATTGATAATAGTTGCTTATTCCTTAGATGCAGAATGGGTGAGGCGAGTTTCAAGCTGTTTCTAAAATGCTGTAAGACATACGTTTATCCTAAATGTTTGAAAACTGTGATATGCTGAAATTTCAATATTGATATATTTCAACAGGTTTATTACAGTAAGGAATTAATACCATGAGCCCTGAAAGCTCGTACGTTCCTTCGTAGGGCAGTTTTCCATTTGTTTTGATTAATTGTTTTGACGCTGTCACTCTTCACGACCAATAAGCAGTTAACAGAGGGCTGGATTCAGTTTGTAAACACAACTGATGTTAGAAGGTTCACAAAATAAGTTCCTCAAAGTTACCTTTCACGTAATTGAAATTAGATTAGCTTCATCTACTTTCATATTTCAATAATATCTAGTTAAGTAGGAGTTTGTCTAAACGAGTAAATTTACTTAATATTTTCCAAAATGGATTTTAAAGACTCCTAATAATGTAATATAGTGTACCCTCCCAATGAGTACCACCTAAATGACTTCTGATAGGATGTAACATTATTAGTGCTGGCTATGTAATTGTCATTTGCCATCAGTATCCAGAACATAATGTTTCTGCACATGTATAGTGCATGTACATGAGTCATTATGAACATGAATCCGCATTTATATTGAGGTTAATAATGAAAATTTACATTTCAAACATTTCATAATTATAGTAATTATCTTATAAAAACATCAAGATTATCTTATTTTCGGATCACGGAGAATTATGGTCAAATTTAACATCAAACTTTCACATTTTGCTGAAGTCGTTTCCATCTTGCTTGATAATGTTAAAAATATGAAAAGGCATTTGTATAGCTCTTCTGGTCATAGAACAGAGGAGGCTTATGGTAGGCCTTTTTCCATCATCCAACTGTTCCACCTAAACTTCTTGGAGGATTGCCATGAGTTTTTACTAAAAAGACGTTTCATAATGTCTACTTATTCTTAAATGAAAATGGTGATGATCTGACGTCGAGTATGGCCACATTGGCAACCATCTTAAAGATATTATAATCTACACTCCTCCAGAGTAGAACACTTATCGAAATTGGGGTTGCACCAGAGGACTTCTTTTCATGTCTAGTTAGTCCTAAGGGAAAATGGTACCTCTCCGACATAAAAAATGACTGTCACAGTAGCCAACTGGAAAATCTTACATTTGCTAACCCTCCTTAACAGATGGCAAAATATTATCATGAGGTTTCAACCAGTAGACATTTAATGATGTGTAATTAATTTTACAACAAATTGGTGTCACTCGTACATCCAATATGGCTGTCACAGCAACTAGTTCGAACATGGTATTATCACAGTTCCTCCTGAATAGAAAATCGTATTGACATGAGGTTTAGCCAAACGATTACCTATAACATTTAGTCGTTTCCAAGAGTAAATTGTGCTGAGTTGACTTCCAATGTGGCCATAGAAAATCATATCAGCTTGCGATTTACATGAAAAGACTTATTATGATGCTTAGTTGATCCAAAATGAAAATGTTCTTGATCTGATATTCAATATGGCCACCATGGCAGCCAAATTGGAAATTTTGTTGTCACCAAGCATTTAAAATAAAACGTATGATGCAGAACTGACATCCAATATAGCCAACATGGTGACCATCTTGAAAATCGATAATCCTCCTGAATGGATGGTCATATTGGCATAGCTTTCATGGGTGTCCATGGGAGTTAGCAGTTGCCCCTCCGCCTTTTGTTAAATATCCATTATGCAATATGTATTTGTGTATGTATGTATGTATGTATGTATGTAGGTAGGTAGGTAGGTAGGTAGGTATGTAGGTATATATAGTCGCAATCATTTTGTCCCTTTGATTCTGTCTTCTCCCTATCCCCGGAAAAATATATTTGTGGTTACCCATTAACCCATTACATCACTGAAATCTATTTTGAACGCCAGAACCTAAATGGTAGAACTATAGCTACACAAATGTTCTCCTTCATATTGGAAATTAGGATAAATCTATATTTCAGGTCCAGATATCCGTATCCCATTATTTATCCCACTCTTTGTTTGCGTTGGTGTTGTCCTGGTAGTTGTCATCTGCCTGATCTTGTTCTGCTGTGGATTTCTGGATTGCTGCAAATTCTGCAGGACCTTTGACCATAATAAAGACAGCAGGTGTTGCCATATCACCTGGTATTTTATAAAGAGCGGATGTTGCAGTTTCTTTTTCTGTAAATCTGGCAGTAAAAGGGGGAAATGTTTCTGTAGCCATTATAAAGGGGAACGTTGTGGAGGATGCCTTTCTTGTCGGAAGAAATGTACATGTGGTTGGCCAGGCAACTTCAAAAGCATGGAAACAAGCTGTTGTGGATGCTGCTTCTGTTTTTGCTGTGTTCAAGAAGGTGAGTTACATTTTACTATGGCTTCGTCTCAAGTTTTAGCTTACCTGACAATACGGTCATGGTGCCTCATACTATAGTCCTGCATCTGTCGTCCACCGTGCGTTAACATGTTTGCTTATAACCACTCTGGAGTCGATATTTCTGATTAATTTTGAATCAAGCTTGAAAAGTGGGTTCGTATCATCAAAACATCAGACAAGTTAAATAATGAGCAACATCCATACATTTTAATGAGGTGATTTTGCATCTGATTGGCTAACCTTATTTCTGTTTTGATTCTAATCAAATTTGGACTATATGTTTAAGATATTGCAATAATTAGTGAAAGCGATGCATATTAATATAGGCGATTTTTCATCTGATTGGCGGAGCTTGTTAACTTTCTTGAGGCAGTATTTCTGATCTTGTGTTGATCAAACTTTCAAAATGGGTTCATATCGGCAATATGTTAGACTGATTTGATAATGAACAATATTCACACATATTAATGAGATAGTCATGTATATGATTGACCGAACTCGTTGCCATTCTTAGGCCATATCTGTGATCCTTTATTATCAAACTTAAATATACTTATTTCATCAAAATTTCGGATGGTGCACAGATTGTCTGATCATGTTACCATTCTGGACGTCAGATGTCTCTTTTGCACGATATGCTAATATATTCAATATTTTCAACTGATTTTATAATGAGTGAGATGCACTCGTACACATAAGGTGATCTTGCGTCTGAGTGTCTGAACTCGTTACCACCCTGGAGGCCACATTTCTGATCCAGCTATGAATATTTGCATATATCTTCTAGATTTTGGATGAGATTGATAATAAGCAAGATCCTGTATATTAATTATACAATCTCGCATTTCGTGAGATTTTTACCACTCTGGACGCATATTTGTTATCTGATTTTGAACAAACTTGGGATATATACTTTTGTCATCACACTCTTGAAATGATCTTGCATCGGATTAATTAATTAGACTTCTTACCACTATTGAAACAATATTTTTGGTCTGTAGGATTCATTTCAGTCATCATTTTCCATGACTTCAATTATGAACAAGAATTGCATATTATGCCTTCATCTGTTGAAAGAATTTTTATTAGGATATATATATATATATATATATATATATATATATATATAATTAACATGTTATAATGTTTGGGAGATTGTTAACATGTGATGTGTTCTGACATTGTTACATATACCGCTTAGTGAAATTGTCAACTTATGTTAGCGAGGTGAGCAATATCAGGCCGACTTTGACCTCTAGTCCCAAATCCCTATAAAACACTAACATGATAGGCAATTCTATAGCTTCAGGTAAAATCCCTCAGTAGAAGTTTTAGAGACTTTAATTTAATAGACTCGACTTCTTTACTGAGTGACAGTTGACAAACAGAGCATAACACAGCAACCCAGAAAGATATTACCTTACTGGATATAATATACTCAAATGCTTTAATTAGTGTACATATCTAAGCGTACATATATATAACACATCCACCTCGTAGAATATTAGCTTAATTACTAGACATATTACCCTGACAAGCTTTAAGTAGCACACACATGTATAGCACACCTACACGGAAGGATATTACCTTATTGGACATAAAAACCTCAGATGCTTTAATTAGTGTGCACCACTTTGTTTCGTCAAAGCTTACATACAAATATTGATTACATGTCTTGATTTTAATCCCATCCTACATTGATATAGATAAGCAGCTGCTTTGAACACCGTTATTTTCTTGAAGTTTACCACCATGCTTGCCTAGTGACTTGTTACCACTTTGCGGGTTAAATCAGCATGCATGTGAACCTTCTGGCAGGAAGGGTATTCCCACCATGTTGCGAATTGTCTCCCATCCCTCCCGTCGCTCATTGAAATCCCCTATATGTTCAGAATTCTCGTGAAAGATTCGGAAACCAATTTCTTCCGGTTTTTTGTTTTCATACCACTACTAATGTAGTATAATTGCAGTAACGACTTCCAGTGATCCTGTAACGTGAACTTGCTGAGTGAGCATGGCACATGAATATCTAACACAACAAGTAAAACCCTTAGGTAATCACTGGAATATAATATGTGTGATCAGTATTAATTCAGAAAGTATTACAGATGGAAATGCATTATGGCCCAATTAATTATTACTAAATATCTCAAGTGACATAAAACAGGTCTGTTTGGCTTCCCTACTGAAAGCCTGTTGAGATGTCTGAGCTTGCATTTTCTCCCAAGACTAAAATATGGAAAAGAAATAACCGAAATATGACAAAAAATTCAACAATGGACGGAAACATAAATGTCAATGAATAGACCCAGGTTAAAGAGGGACATGCATATGTAATATGCTATTTCTGTTAACTCGATGTTAAGAAGAACATCCCAAATTTGATCCAGATTGCACCAATCTTGGTCACTTTTGGTAGACAGCCAACAATCTGAATCTAGCCACAGGTAGAAAACAAATAAAATTTCTTGGTGAACTCAGTAGAGTTGTACTAGCAATATCATATTCCAATGAAGACAATGAAAGGACATTTTCTATTATGAGGAAAATTCAGGCTGACTCTACAAGAAATGTATATTCAGTAATGATACATCAGCTCCTAAGTGTTGACATCAACAGTGATGAGGAATGACACAAATATAATCAAAACAATGTTCTACAAGAATTGCTAAAAGGATTTTGCTACATAAGGGAAGTATGAAGCGAACAAGTTACTGTGAAGAAAAAAAAACTGATGTGATGAGATGATGTGCAGAGCAATGAAGATATACAAAGTTGCTAATTCTTGTAGAATGTATATATATCCACTAGGAACATTGTTATGACATCATGGTTGGGAGTTTATTATGATAAGCTTTAAGGTGTTAAGCTAGCCAAATATTACATATTGAAGTGCACTCTACTGATATTATGTCCAATGTTTAAAATTGAAGTTTAATTGTTACATCTATGTAAACAGATATGTATGCGTATTGCGTTAAAGGTTTTAAATTTGATTTTAATTGTTACTCCTTGGCCAGCATATTGCTGTACTGATATTATATCAAATGTTTTAAGCTAGTGTTGAATTGGTAAACTTACATCAACAGATAATATAGGCGTCAGCATCGGTGTAAGCATCAGCAAGATTGATATTATCTGTTAAAGTTTTATTAAGTCGCATAAGATACATTATTGTCCACTTTGCATGCATATTTGGTAATGTATTTATTTTCAAGATTCATTGACTGTTTGTCTCATAGAAAAAACAATCGACTAACCTTCTCGTTCCAAAACGAAATCGGACTAACTAAAATCGGCCCAGTACTTAATTGGCCGATCGGTCCTCGTTTTATATAATAGTATTCTGGATATCATGGCCTTTGACAGCATCATTTCACATATAGGCTTCCACGTGATTAGTGCATCTGTGTATGATTTTACATACAATTAAAGTACACGTTATATAGGTCATGTAGGCGTTCAGTACCGACTATATCAGTAATGGGTGAATTTCTAGACGCTGATTACACGTACCTTTTAATGGCGATAATTTACTTTAGTTCGATCCTCATACACCATATTTCTTAGACAATCATTATACAGGGCCCGAAAAATACATATGGAAAAATGAAAGTTAAAGTACCGGATATTTTTAGACGGGGTCAACTTTAAGGTGTGATGCACTACAAACAGGATTGAATGTCGCGAGCTGCGATGTCACATGAGAGCTGCACATGTTATAAAAACAAATCATACTACCCTGTTACTTGTTGTGATAGACCCTATGTACTCTTTTCGTGACCCACTTCAGTACCTTGTAACTATTTTAAAAGTTCATAGTGACCAATACATTTTCTCTGTATTATCTGCTTACTTTCATTAATTATACACTTTCAGCTCAGTAAATACCATGTTTATAATAGTTATGTATTGTTCAATAACAGCAAGTGTTACGAAGCCATACAAGATCAAGAACAATAATCACAAAATAAACTGCAAACTTTGTGCCGAATCCAAATTGTTTGATAATATTTTCCGACCGTGACAGTAATGATTTCTTAATTAAACTTGTGTTCAACGAATCTGTATTGATTGACTTTCTTAGGGACCAACTCCGGAATGTGACGAGTATGTTATCGACCTGGATCTTCAGTCACCATTTTCAAAGGTTAAAGTTGCAATGTTGCATCATTCATTATCTTCATATGTCTAGGGCTGACAGACTCCACTTTATCTACATTTAGATGTTATAGGTGTACTGGCCAATCAAGAAATCTTTAGTTTCCATATTCATGCAATATTATTTTCATTCTGATGATAAACTCAGGCCGAGGCCAGTACTGTAAAGTTTCTATATAAAAGGTGTCTGAAATATATGCATCAAAGTATTGGATGGGCTGATAATGATGAAGAGACATATCATCAAGTGACCAAAACGCAAAACTTAACCCAGGTATGATAAATTGATATATAGATGGCCAAGGATATCTTGCATTTATTTTCATTCAAATGAACAAGCTCATAGTCTGCACTGTGACATTGATTCAAAGTTCCAAAGATTTTACTCAGGCTATTTACCACTAGCACCATCCAATACTTAATGAATTCCAAGCGGCACAGTCAATAACATAATTTGCTTCTAATTTAAACTCAAGCATAGCTTTCAAGCTGGCAAGGATTTTTATTATGTCTAGTCAGACTTGGAATTAACACCATTTTGAAAACAAGATTGCAATCATGGAATCCTCAAAATGGTAGAAAAGTGCAGTTCCATGGACAACTTGATCCAGCATTCTAAAACATGGATAACAATAGGTTTTCTTATTTTTGTATGTCTTCTTCCTTTGACAAGTACTTGCCCAATTAGCTTATTGATTTTGTTCAAATCTTCAAATCCCGCTTAGTGGAAAATAAGTTATAACAGTCAATTGTATGAAGTGGTGGTGGCAAAGTTAAAGTTGTTAAAGTTTCTCATTTGCAGATATTTCCTAAACTGCATGGTAGATTCACATCTAACTTTATATGAATCATTATGGCATGCTGGCTTGCCCCCTTTTACTTTGTAATCAGTGTCACAGTCATGTAAAATGTGGTATTAAGGTTTTTGATTCCATTTTATTTTTTCATAATCATTCCTAGGCTCTATGATAGATGCTCATCATACTTGGCATTAATCATTATGAAGATGAGGCACTCACCTCTTTGGGTTCAAGGTCACAGTCACAGAATGTTTTGTCTTTATGTTTGGGTTATTTTCGTTCTTAATTTCCTTATAATTCCAAAACACCATGATGGATATCATTCATATATTGGATGAATAATTATGAAGCTAAGGCAATTAATTTTGCAAGTCGATTGCACTATTATGTAGACTTTGAAGTATAGGTCATACATTTACAGCAATGTTCAGATCCTGGCCTTCCTGTTACAATATTACATGAAAAGTCACCTGGAAAAATAGATTTTGTATATGGGAAAGGCATTTCTCCAAAATCAGTTAGCCATGACCAAGATAAGCCAAACAGTTTTTGGAGCACTTTGGTCCCTATCCCAGAAATACAAATGTTCTGGATCATCTCATCTATATACATCTTCTGGTATACCTAATTCTAGTGTTACTGAGAGACTTTAGATGTACAATATTTTTGCTATTTTACAACATTTCTCCTATTATAAGCCCATGGAGGCAGCCTAATGCATGCTTCAAAAGGACAGAGGTAGACTTATTAACAGACAAAACTAGATATTTAGTAAATATTCACCAGTCTTCTGAAAAATGGTGGGTGGGTTTATCAACAAATATATATGGCAGATTTTAGTGTTTGGACCTCCAGCATGAACAAATGATATCTGATGGGAAAGACTTATTTAGTTAGCTAGTTGTATTCATAACACAAATGTATTGTTGTGGTGAAATGGGTACTTAGTTCAACAACTTATACAGTTTCAAGCGGGTAATGTTTTTTGCTGAGAATTGACTCTGCCTATATCAATAGACTACATTTAAAGATGGACAGAAGGACTAAAATTACTACTAATCAAATTGCCTGAGATGCAATCAAATGTTACTAATATCTTGCATCATGTAATTATGCAAAGTTCTTCTTACCTCCCTCCCCATAATAAAATAAGATCCTTTCACTTAATTTAGATGACTTTGTTGTAATAACTGTATTTCTTTATCAACATTTTGGTGTCTTGTTGTTGTCATTTGGTGCATGACTGTCATCAGGAGTATTAGATATAATTTTTCATTTTCATACCACTGATGGTATTTTATTCTTTATACAATTCAAGAGAGCTAACATGCATGTAACCATTCAACATCTTTTCCAATGAAATTGATAACAGCATTCATTGTAATGACTTTCTTTGAGAAAAATGTGAGATAAAACAAGCATGATATTGTGTTTCTGCCTCAGTGTCAGCATCTGTGTCAACTTAATGTTCAAGTCTCTTTGTGAACCCATTGCTCTGAAAATATGCAAGACACCATGCCCCTCAGAACCCATGTTTCTTATTATGTGTTCTTTGCATTCACTAGATGAGGAGGACATTGAAGTCATTGTTGATGTGAATAACAAGACGAGTGGGTGAGTAATATTATTTTGCTATGTTGTGCACCATCAACTTTTATTTTCATGTAAGGTCCACTCTGTGTGACAATAATGCTACAAAATCTTTCTTCCACCATCATTAATTTAATAATGAGCTAGCTACCTTGACATCTAGGTTTATAAAGTGTTTGCTTTTTATCCATATTTGTCACACAACCAAAGCAAAATGATGATAAAATTTATGAAGAAAACTAGTAAGTTTGATGACAACATTAGCATCAGTAGTTGTTATAGACTTTGGTTTTAAGCACAGCCATTTTCAGACTCACATGAGCTACTGTATAGATTGATATACATAAAGCTTTTAAATTTATGAAAATCCCAAACCCATATATTCAAAGATTCTTGTTAAACTTTGCAAAGCAAACTGATTTTCTTGATATTTCCTTCAATCTGCTAGCAGCAGTTTGTAATTGTGTAGAACACTTGCATATCTCTAAGAAGTAAAATAATCCAAGGCTTCTATCATGCTTTCAAAATCTTTATCTCTTTTGTCTTCTAATTTTGACTATGGTGTTTTGCTGGGTTTTCCCCTGCCACTGCAGCTAAATAAAATTGTGTAAGCTGTGTAGTGTTGTAGCATTGTTCTTTTATTTATGTCTGCTGTGAATGTATATTGTGTTTTTCTACTGTAATAATATAATAGGGAATACATGAAGAAAATTTTCAAGCAGTATGAAACTGTGTGTATATATATATATATATATATATATATATATATATATATATATATATATATATATAAAAATGCTCTAAGCCTTATCCACTCCACGCCTTCACTAACTGCCCTACTCATCATAGACAATGATTATATTATAGAGAGGAAGTCAGAGTCTTTTATTTGGCTCTGATTGTAACAAATATCACCAAAATATTACACATAAACTTCAACAATTTGATCTGTTATTTTTAATGGAACTTTACCTTGCAGACATTTGCATGATTTATATACAAAATAGTGACATATAGAAATGTATTCATTAGCTTGAAAAGGAGTTTGTATGACCATTCATATTGAATCCTAGATTTAGCCAGGAAGGGTGTTACATTACCAGACTGTGTTATTGGATGTTACTAATGGCCAAGCTATCTGGCAGTTTGCCAGATATGTTTCATAGATCAATACAGCAAACTTAGTATGTACATTCTTTACCAATCATGTTTTATGTTACATACAGTTTATGCCTAGAAATACATGTACTTCTGTGGAGCATCACAAATACAAACCATTTGTTAGTAACAATTTGATGCCTCTCTTTGAGAACCTTATTTACAATACATCCTTGCCCAAAATTTATATATTGTACATTTTAGTTTAGCTATCCTGTAATACTGTGATATTCATATTTATAATCTAAATGTGTAGTATGATCTGTTTTCTTGGTTAATCATTTAGTTACATTCTAGAGGTTATGTGTGGTTATGCATCATACATGAGACAAATCATATGGATTAGATAATTTGGTTCCAGGCTATAGGTGACACATAGTGCTTAAAAACTTTTGTCAAACTCTAGATCAGATACATTATATTCTGATAGCAATATTATATAATATGAAATGGTGTTTACATTCCAGTCTACATTTCCCATCCCTAATTATTCTACAGAAGGTCAAATTAAAACATGGCAAATAATTTGGTTACTCTCATAAGATGAGACACAATAATGATAACATAAGGTGGTTGCACTCTAGAGGTGAGATACATACATTATTTTACTTACACTCTAGATGTGAAACAGATTTTAGGGACTGCATAATTTGATTGCACTCTAGTCATGAGACAATTTATAGGAATTAGATGATTTACTTGCATTCTAAATGTGAGTTACATCACTGTAATTACATAATTGGTTGAACTCTAGATGTGAGATATATATGCATTAAATGATTTATTTACTGCTATGTATATTTAATTTGCATTGTTTTTTTAGGTTTTTTAAAAATTCATTATATGATATAGGTAATTGTTTTCTGGACTTGACCTCATCCAAAATTATAAATTTCATTTTCTGTCTGATCTGATTCATTGATTTTGGTTTTGTAAACAACATGTTTATCTAAGTCTGAGTCCAGAACATTGGACATTCCCCATGCTGTTTACTGCAATTTTTATCATAATTTTAGTAACATACCTTCTAATTATAACTAAGATTGAATCTTGTAAACATCTGGAACCTTCCAGAATACATTTTTCCATTAGGTAACAGGTTTTTTTTAGAAAATGCTAATTGTGGCCTCAGGTCAAGAAGAGGTCTATATAATCTTGTTTATCTAGATAATATTCATTTGTCCGATAAGATTTGTCTGTGAGCAGCATCAATTGTATTATTGTTGTGTCCAGTATTACATTTGGGCTGGAATTTATTTATTCAGATTATTTAATTCCAGTTATTCTTCTCTGGAAATACAAAGTGCTCAAAATGTAACATTCTTGTAAATAGAGACTTGGAATTATATTGAAATTCAAATAAGGATATAGTCTTGAATTCTATTATTGTAATTATCTACAGTTATTGTATCTTATATAACAATATGAAATGCAGTTTTACTTACATGTTACATTTTCAATTAATAATGATACTAAGGAAGGTTAACTTAAAAAAGATGGCCTATAATTTGGTTACACTCCAGAGGTAAAAGATATTTTAGATACTACATAATATCCTATGACTTTAGAGAGAAGACATGACATAGGATTTAAATTATTTGCTGGTACTCTAGAGGTGAGACCTATCATGGGGATTTGATACTCTGGTTACACTCTGGGGTTGAGAAATAATCATAGTGAATCGTTATATTATATTTCCCATTCCTTATAATATGATATGTACTCTAAATTTTATTTTACACTTCCAGTCAATAATAATGCTAGGAGAGCTTATCTTCAAAGTGGTCATGTAATTTGGTTACACTCTAGAAGTTAGACATGTCATACAGATTAGATAACTTAGTTACACTCTAGAGGTGAGACATGATCGAGGGGTTAGATACCTTGGTTGCACACTATAGGTGAGATGCAGCATATGGTTTACATA